>PNEQ01094757.1:0-13790 GCA_003012365.1 Medauroidea extradentata
ATGTTTCGGACGTTCTGGCTGTCACGTCGGCCGCCCTCGAAGGGTTAAGACGCAGTTGGGACAGGTATCTATGACGTAGGTTAGGCGGGTTTCCCACTATGAGCCACCCGGGCTTTGAGTCATCGGCCAGCCCTCAAGGTGTTACGAAACAGCCGCCGACCACTGGCCTCCAGGATCATGGCACGCAACAGTATTTTAAAACTAATCTGGTATTATTGGGGATATTTGTAGGTTACAAACATTTTTTTTTGTATTTTTCTTTGTTGGCAGGTAAATTTCATTGTGTTAAGTTGGTAGACGAGCAGTAGTCAAAATGGCGTTGTGATAATAAAATGCAATTTTCGTGATGAGTCTCAATCCGGGAGTTGGTGTTTTATTTGTGCTATCCTTCACTTCAAAGGAGTAAAACATTTTGGTCCTCCGGGCCGGATTGAGATGTGTGCAACCAGATTCGTGTTTTAAACTGTGAAACTAAAACAAAGTGATACATTATCGCGTGCGCGTGCGTTTTCAACGGTCGCCATAGCGCAGCAAACAACTGATTTACAATTAATTGTATTTGATTACATTATTGCCAAATTAGAAGAAGCTAACCAGTTGTTAAATAAAGCGGAGCAAAATACGGATAAACTTGAAGAGTTTGTGATAGTACTGGATGAGGTATCGTTAAAACGAGACAAGTTTTTAGCTAATTACTTTGCTTTGATCGCTGTCTCGCCAAAATCAGAGTCCAGATCTTTACAAAGTATAAAGATGCTTTTATGAGCTTTGAAAGTGTTTACCGGCATTTGCGTGTTCAGTATAACAGATGTACAGTTAAGCTAGCCGACATAACCTCTCGCTGGCCAGATACAGGTACTCGTTCAGTATTGCCACGTCTACCTCTTCCAGTGCAACTGTGCTGAGTGGGCCTTCTTTTCAGAGCTTTTTAAATCCATGACCCATCAAGATGCGTCTCTATCTGATGTCCAGAAGTTGCTTTATTTGATTGGATGTCTAAAGAGTGAGCCTAAAGAATCGGTGAGTAATCTACCAATTACTAACGAAAACTATAATGCTGTGTGGTCGATGTTGGAAAGGCGGTATAAAAATTTGCGTGTTACAGCCACATTACATGTTCAGAATATATTACATCTGCCAAGAGTTGATACCAGCCCTCCAGAATAATTGTTAAAATTTATCAGTGGTGTTTGTGAAAACCTAAATGCCTTGAGTGCTGAAAAATTCCCAGTCTCTGAATGGAGCTTTTTATTGTTATATATTCTTCTTGAAAAAATTGAGCCTTCACTTCACCAAGAGTTTGAATTGTCTGTTGATCAAGATTTGCCAAGTTGTGAGTCCTTGTTAGCATTCTTGGAACGTTACGCCATGGCTAGAGAGTGTACAATTAGTGAGCACACGCAGCATAAAAAATAAATTTTCAGCACCTAGTATAAAGGTTGTTCCTAAACAAATACAGAGTATAGGTACATCACCTGTTGCTGTTGAAAATGACGTAAAATGTCCCTTGTGCATGGAGAAACACCAATTGAGTAAATGTGACCAGTTTATAGCCAAGTCTATTCACGATAGAGTCAGGTTTGTGAGGGAACAATCATTGTGTTTTAATTGTTTGAAGCGCTATCACAGTGCACTAAAGTGTATGTCAAAATTCACGCGCAGACAGTGTCAAAAGAAGCATCAGTCATTGCTTCATTTCAGTCATGAATCATCTCGTGAGCAGCAGGCAGCAACCGAACATACAAAATCTGAGGTTTCAACTTTAGAAAACACTCAATCCCAGAGCCAAACACTACATTTGTCTAACCATCAGGAAAGACAAACTACAATTTTGCTCTCAACAGCCTTGGTACAGGTTAGAGACAGCAGTGGGCAGTTTCAGATATTAAGAGCTTTGCTAGATAGTGCATCACAGGTGTCTTTCATATCTGAAAGATGTGTCCAGCAGTTAGAACTGCGCCACCACAAAGACCAAATAGATCTAGCTGGTGTTGGGCAGACCCCTGTATATGGATCAAGAGGAATTGTGCATTGTTTAGTCAAACCTAACAACTCTCAACACATGAGTTTTGATGTCAAAGCATCCATTTTGAAAGAGATCACACATCCCATGCTCAGAGTGCTGTAAGTCATCTGCAAGATTTAGAGTTAGCTGATCCCTGCTTCAATGCTCCTGGGCCTATTGCCATGTTGCTAGCTGCGGACATTGTAAGTGATGCAATGACTGGCAGAAAGGTTGTAGGCGAGCCCAACGCATTTCATACTGTTTTTGGCTGGGTTGAGAGTGGCAGGGTTGCTTCTGAACCTTCTCCTAGTCCTCCTGTGTCAATTTTGGTAAAAGCAAATAATTTGGATGTTCATCTCCAACAGTTTTTGGGAAATAGAAGAGGTGCCTACCACAAATGTACTATCAGTAGATGAAAAGAAATGTGAGGAGCACTACAAATCAACTCATACTCCAGACTCCAATGGTAGATATGTGCTACGTTTGCCATTCAAAGAAGAACGACCAGAATTAGGAGAATCCTTCAACACGCACGTATCAGGTATGAACACCTGGAAAGGAAATTTAGCAGACACCAAGAGCTTGCAAGTGCTTGTACTCAGTTCCTAAGAGAGTACGAAGAACTGGGTCACATGTCACACATACCACATGTTCAGCCTACTGACAGCAGTTGCACCGTTAAAAACACTTTCAATTCCTAGGCTTGAGTTGTCAGGTGCTTTACTTCTCTCTAGATTATGGCAGTGGGTGAGTAAGATGTTCACTGCTAAGGTTCATCCTATGAACATCAACATGTGGTCAGACTCTTTGACTGTTCTGTCCTGGTTAAGGTCATCACCGCACAGATTTAGGCCATTTGTCGCTAAAAAGTATCTGAAATTCAGCCAACACTGCCCCCCAGCTCTTGGCGCTATGTACCCTCAAGTTGCAACCCAGCTGACATAGCCTCACGTGGTGTGTTCCCTGATGAACTGATAAACAGTGAAGCCTGGTTTTATGGTCCTAATTGGTTGAAGAACTCTGAAGATACATGGCCTGTGACTAAAATCTAGACACCTGACCTGACGGATACTACTGAGTGCAAACGTCAAGGAGCACAAGTCTTAGCAGTTCAAGAATGTGATGTTAATTTGCTGGCATTACTGGAAAAGTTTTCTTCATTCTCTAAACTCAAGCGTGTGACAGCATGGATACTTAGAGCTAAATCAGCATTCATGAAAAGGTTTCATTGTAAATCAGAGTGGTTAAGTGCTGACAAATTGAAGGAGGCAATAATGTTTTGGATTCGAGTTGTTCAACGTAACCTTTTCTCAGAAGACTTAAAATTACTTGCTAAGAATGAATGTTCTAAGAAATTACGGCACTTGCACCCATTTCTAGATCCTCTGGGAGTCATCAGGGTGGGTGGTCGTTTGCAGCACTCGGCGCTACCTGAAGAGAGCAAACATCCTATACTTCTTCCAGGAGGTCATCTGTCATTGTTAATTGTAAAACATTACCATGAGGAGTATCTCCATGCTGGACCTCAAACAGTAGAATCTCTAGTCCAAAGACAATTTTGGATATTAAGTGCTAGACAGATTATTCGACGGCATGTGCATCAGTGTATTAAGTGCTTCAAGTGTTCAGCCAAGGCTCTCACACCTCTCATGGGAGATTTCCCTGCTGTGAGATTCATCCCTTTCTGAAGGTTGGCGTGGATTTTGCAGGACCATTTTCAACAAAGCGAACAAAATCATGGAAGGTTCCAATAGACAAAAGCTATCTGTGTATTTTTGTGTGTATGTCAACAAAGGCAGTGCATCTGGAAGCTGTAAGATCATTAGGTACTGAAGCTTTCCTGGCAGCTCTCAAACGGTTTGTACCATTGAGAGGTACCCCATGTGTTATATGTTCTGACCAAGGTACTAACTTCATTGGGGCAAGTAGACATTTGAAAGAGGTGCATCAAGCACTCTTCACTGAGCCATCATGGAAGGATATGCAAGCTCACCTGCAAGATCTCAACATTGTATAGCAATTTAATCCTCTAGCAGCGCCTCACTTTGGTGGCCTCTGGGAGGCGGCTGTTAAATCAGCTAAACTACATATGAAACGTGTTATTGGAGATCAAATACTTACCCTGGAGGAACTTGCAACCCTTTTCGCTGAGATTTCCGCTGTTCTGAACTCCCGTCCGTTATGTCCTTTGTCTCCAGATCCGTCAGAGTTTGATGTACTTACCCCTGGACACTATCTTGTGGGAGCTCCTCTTGTCGGCCTGCCTGAACAAGACCTCAGCCATATTGTGAACAATCGTCTAGGTCGGTGGCAATTAGTCACCAAGTTAAAACAAAGCATCTGGAAGCGATGGAGTTCAGAATACTTCCATAACTTACATCAGAGAACCAAATGGAGTGCTGTGGTTCCCAATCTGAAAATTGACACTTTGGTGTTAGTAAGAGATTCTAACCTACCTCCTTTAAGGTGGAAGGTAGCCACGGTGACAAAGCCTTACCCAGGTAAAGATGGTGTTGTTCGAGTGGTCTCATTGAGAACTCCCAATGGTGAACTTGTAAGACCTGTTACAAAGTTGTCTCCCTTACCTGTTCATGATGACTCTTGAATTGTTGATAAGACTTTTGTCATGAACCTTTGTTTTGGTTAAAGGACTGTTTACCTTGTTTATTTTCCTTCCCTTTTTTGTGGTATTGTGTTGTATATTTTAAAAGACCCTCATTGTTCTTTAGGCTTACGTTTGTTGGAAAATGTACTATTTTCCGGTGGGCAGTATGTTGGGGATATTTGTAGGTTACAAACATATTTTTTGTATTTTTCTTTGTTGGCAGGTAAATTTCATTGTGTTAAGTTGGTAGACGAGTAGTAGTCAAAATGGCGTTGTGATAATAAAATGCAATTTTCGTGATGAGCCTCAATCCGGGAGTAAGCTATTATTTGTGCTATCCTTCACTTCAAAGGAGTAAAACCGGTATCAATTTAAGCAGTTGAACATAATATAAACAAAAACAGAGTTACAGAAGGTTCAACACCGTGGTTGTTCTATGAGGAAGTGGCCGCCATGTTCCTCCTGGCAGTTTTTTGTGATCATCTGACCAGGTAAGATGCTGTCTGCTTTGCACATCAACTTTCGTGTAACAAATTAGTTTACAATAGCATTTCTCTTAGGATACCGGTTAATCTTGCATCGTTTGCGTCACAAGACATTCCTTGGCGTAGCCAGTCCGCATAAATTAATAATTATTACCATATCTTGGTACTTCCATGTTAACTCACATGTGCATTCATCGCTGCCACATGGCTAGGGACACTCGAATCGTAAACCATCAGGGCCAAAGAATATATTTTGTGGGACGGAGGTCTTGAATTTTCATTTGCACAGATTTAATCTACACACCACGAGCCCAATTAGATTTTTGCAGCTTGATTGCTTATAACGAATTTATGCACAACCTATTTCTCCACCACGTGCATGTTCCATAGGGTCACCATTGTGTTTTGAATATTCATGTTAGCAGTATTATCACTATCATTCATCCATTCGCATGTGTGAGGAAGAGCATTTCATAAAGTTAGCAACAAGGAGGTACGGGCATAAGTACCATTAATCCCGCTTGATTCTGAACCTTACCGCCCCATCGCGGGTATGGGATAGGCTGCTCTGCGGGAAGTTAATCAAGAAAGCCATCTTCATTGATCATTAGCTATGTTCAATCCAAGCAAACCCATTGGTCCATCCTAACAGCCACCGGACTCTTGCTAAAAAAGAAATCGCATATCAAGTGCCGTAGTGTTCAACATCATATTGCAATCATTTTACAATTGCATTCATAACAGTGTAGGGCGAACGCCACAGTCATACAATCTCTGGTAACCTCTGTGCATCAGGTAACAGGTACAGTACCTACTGTAATTTCATATCCATAATACACCACATAGTATAAATACACAGTATTCTCCTCATTGAGTACACCCTGATAATAAATGCATGCGAGCGTGCGGCACGCTGGAGGCCGACAGCCAGCAAAGCATCACAGTAACATAACGGGAGGGATACTTTTAGAACACCGAATTTACAACCACACCCTGAGCTTCTTTAAGAGTCTCAAAACTGTAATACGAAGGGGAGTATTACTGGCGCCCCTATAATTTACCTAACCAAAATAATATTTCAGTCAGCATATCCCTACCAGACGGCATCAAATTATTTACAGGATGCAGGAAAACTTTGTTTCTTGAATGAGAGGAATGTTAAAGGGCACAAACGCAAATACTGTGAGCATTGGAACAATAGGATTGTAGTGATTGGTTTGATTGCTACAACCACTATTTGCTGAGGCACTATCCACTCAATCATCCTTGCCTTCCTTATTTCATTTTGTTTGCTGGAGGGTGCATACATGGGCTTTGTGTATGTATACTGCACATGCTTCCAGATTAAATATCAGCTGCCAGCATCCCGGGCACTTGGGTTTAAACATGCAGCACTGTTCACTTTGTGTTCACAGCTTATCTGCCGACAATGAAAACAGACGTACATAGAGTGCCTCATTCAAAGTCATTTTTCCAAATGTCTGCTATCAACATGACAGCACCATTCACACTGACGCAACAATGAAACGACAAATGTGAGTTCTGGTTCTATTGAAAAACAAAAAAAGATTGTGTCATCTACCAAAGATAAAGTTGGTATTAAAAAACTCGACAGTGGTGCTTCTGTGAAAGTTTAAATCACGGAAATACTGTAGCTAAGATAAAGAAAGAATATAATCTACGTGATGTGATTTGGACACCTGCTATAGTTTGGGACAGCATACCCAACTCAGGTTTGCACAAGGCTTGGCGTAAACTGTGGCCAACCTTAGCATTTGCAGACGTGACCAACGATGAAGAAAGTGAAATTGATGATTTCAAAGGCTTTGAAACAACAGTGAACACGCTGTTGCAATATGCCAAAAATATTATCAACCCTGAAGTTTACGAATTAGGTCTACATGATGAAAATGTTAAGGGATGGCTTCAAGTTGACATTGACATCCCCATTGTTCATCACTTCACTGACCAGAAAATAATTGAATCTGTCACAGGTGTGACAAACAAGGAAGATGATGACAGTGTCAGTGATGACTACGAAAAACCAGCCACGAAAATCACGCAAGATGAGTGTCTTTATCATGTAGAGCGCTTAATAACTGGTCTGCAGCAGCGAAGCTATTTCTCTGAGCAACAAATCATGTCCTTGTGCATGATTCAGAAGCAGTTAATAAATGAGAGGCCAAGACAATTAAAACAACAACATATGATGAATATGTTCACAAAATTGCCAGCCTCTACGAGTACGCACACTGAAGCAAGTGATGCAACACCCGGCACAAGCGGTTTGGCAACACCCGGCACGAGGGACTTGTAATAGATAAGTGATAGTGATTAGGCCGGTAAATAAACACGAGCCACTGGCAAACTTTAGTAAACTCAGAATGCTGAATTTGTTTACGTATAACATACATATGTACACACAGCTGGTCCATGAGTCAGCGAGCGCCGAGCGACCACCCAGGATTAGACAGTCGCGCACGTGGAGAGGTGGAAGGGAAAGCAGCTGATGGTTGCACAGCTACCGCCCACGTCTTATTAATAGTAGGTAGTATTTACATTGATGATTTTGTATTTGGTCAAACTATTTTTCACTGTATTATTATAATAATAATGAATAGCATCTGAACTAAAAGTATAGTATTACACTATTTTTGGTACAATTACTGTATTTATCAAAATTATTATATTTTGTTTATTTTTTCCTTCAGTTATCCGGTAAATTCAAATATTCGGCACACATCGTCCCACGAACATGCCGGATAAGCAGTGGAGGAGTGTAATTCAAAAAGTAATTTTCCAGTATTCTACTACAAGCCTTATGTACTCCTTCAACATGTCCTTTCTCTGTATGTCAACTCGCCACTACGTTCTACATTCAGCTAAGTTCTACGCTCACGCCTAAACTTTAATTGTGTTACACACCACGTTTCGTCATCCAGGACTTTTTTATACTTCCTATACCTTTGATTTTATAAAACAAAATGAATAATTAATTTCTTTATTTAAAAATGTTTAGAAGTTAATAAAACTTAGTGTGTTAAAGGTACCCTAGGGAAAATTATATTTAAGAGGGTTTGCATGGCCCTGTGTACAATATCAAATCATAACTGTTCAATACGCATATTGTAATTCTGTTCAATACGCATATTGTAATTCTTTTCTATTTCAAATGCCAAATATTTTATATAATAATAAATCGTAATTTTACTCTATCTCATATTAATGTTTTATTAAACAGATCTTCCTCTGGAAATTTATATTATTTATTCTGTAATGTTAGCTCTACATGAGCAGTAATAGGCAACAGCCTTACGAATATTTTGCGTCAGGCTTCCTTACCAGCACGGATTTTAAAATATATATATATATATTATAACTATGGTAGCAGACAATAATGTACTCAATACAGTAAACCTCAATATACAACAAATGGAAGACGGGAAAACATTACTACTGCTGTCTCCTGCAGTTTTCTAAGTAATTACTTTTTTTCTTGTTGCATATAGAATTAAACGCAGGAAATACACCTTCCAAAGAGGATGAGCTTACTGTACGGCACTTCATAATGTGTTCGGCAATTGTACACCAAAATGTCAACGAACGACGACACGTTCAATTCCTATTGGCTACTCATTAATGGGAACAAAAGGACAAGAAATTAGCCAGCTCCATCAGGCCCACTGCATGTGCTGAGGTTTATGATATGCGGAAAATGTCATAAGACCAAATTCCCATTAGCAACACATAGGCCTGTCAGTATTTGCGTCATCGAAGAGACAACTCGAATTATCTTATGATTTTGCGCATGTGATCTTCGACTTCATATACATCCATGTCGTCATACCAGTCCTCATCTCATGAAATGCCAGAAATTTTAAAATTTATGTCACAGTGCAGGTCTTTGTCAAATGTGTACATACAATTTGTATTTTTATAGTTGTGTTGGCAAGTAATGAATACAAAATCATTTTGACAAAAAATATGTGTAGGCCTACTGTAACTTATGCCTAAGTCTAACTTGTTACACATGCAACCGAGCAATATATCAACCAGAAGAAAACTACAGCTTGCATACAAACGTATGGTATGCTCACGCATGCACACCCACACACATATGCATGCACACATACAGACATGCATGCACACACACATGCATGATCACGCACACACATACACATGTGAATGTGCACATACATGCATGATCATGCACAGACATGCACATGCGCACACACACACATGCACAAAGTTGCAAGGCTTCAGAAGAGGAACACTTTAGTCATTAATCAGAGATTGGGGAAGGAATTGACCATGGTCTTTGTTACGTAACCATCCTAACATTTACCTGGAGTAAATTCGGGAAACCATGAAAACCGAAATCAGGATGTCTGGACCTGGGATCAAACCCACGACCTTAAAATACGAGTCCAACGTGTTACTAATGTACCACCTTCCGCGCTACATCACTAGAGTAAATTTGCCTTACTACTAGCTGTGTAAATTCATGTTTAGCAAAAACTATGATCTCCCTGACTGACGCAAAACAAAAATGTGCCGAATAATTACACACAGAAACATAAATATCTCTCATTTCATAGACTGAATTTAACGTGGTGTGTGAGTTTGGCATATTACGTTTTACATTCCTGCCTTCCAAGTAGATGAACATATGAGGTAACAAAGAGATAGCAGAGGTAGTTGCTGGATAGGTTATGCATAACGAAAAACGTGAGGCAAACATTGAATATGAGGTTGTAGGCAAAATGCCATGTTGCAAACTAAAAACTAATAATATGAACAGTGCACGAAACACAAGTTACAGATGCAGTTCCAAAATTAAAAAGTTAATTATTTTGATAGAAAGTATCACAAAGTAGAAAATGTTATCCCTCACAATTTCTTTGTTCCAGTTAACTTTTCAGCAGTGTAACACATATGATAGCTCTACAAGTGGGTTAGTTAGGAAGGAGGAAAAAGCAAAAATGGAACCCAATTCTTTGCAATGACATCATAAAAAAAATTTCATGGTAACGAAAGTTTATCATGATTCTTATTGTGTATCAGTGTCTGTAATTATGTTCTCAACTTGTCGAAAAGTATCTAAATGGAAGATATTTTGCTAGACCAGCTGTGTAATAACACTTAGCTTCTAGAAAGAAAAAACATTCCTTAATCTCCACGGAAAAATTTCACTTAGTATGCCTCATATCAGTAGGTCACTTTGATTTTGTACCATACTTGCCAAAAATTTTGTTGGAATTTTATCTATTTCTGTTTCATTTAGTTGGCTTACACAACATGATGACAGTGAGGTGTGATTTGAAACGTGGTAGCATTGTATTATGTAACAATTAACACGTACTTTAGTTGTTTTGTGTTTAGAATACTAATTTTTCTCTTGCAATATAGGTAATCACTCTACAGCTATTAAACTATTCAAATGACAGTTTTCCAGTTCGAATGTACGTGGTGACATCTTAGACTTGCCACCATTTTGTGCTGAAAAAAGCAAAAGTTGAAGACTCACTATGACATAAATGACGAGGAAACAGAACATTCAGTCCATCGTATGTTATACCCTATACGTATACTGAACCTGCAACAGTGCACTGCAGGAACCATCGAGTTAAAGAAACAAGTTCGCCATTGTCTGCAATGCAAGTGGGTTTTAGTGTGTGATACATGCCACCGTAAATATGAATTAAGGTGTATTGACAATGTCCCGACGAGGTCGACACAACATCTCCGACACAACAGTTCTGTAAGCAAGACAGCCATAATGATTCTGGTAGCATTCACAATACTCCGACATGCCGCTCGTCATGGTATGGCCATTCGCAGTACCAAAAAGTAGAAGCCATCATATTTTATTGAAAGTATTACTTCAGTTACCGTAGCTGTTTCAGGAATGCACGAATAAAATTGTAAAAAAAAATTGTCGCCAAATAAAAGGCAATACACATATAATGTATACTGTTCTTCGCTGAAATGAAAGAACACTTAGAAAAAAAAGGCTATTTATTATCTATTCGCAAACAACCTATTTGCTTTGTTTATAAACAAGTAATGAGTATCTGGTGCGAAAATAAACTAATGTCAAGGTACATTCTATGAAGTTTATATACTTTTGAAGTGTTATTGCAAACAAAACAATTTCATAAAAGTTAAATATACCAAGTATTTTCAGTTGTTAAGTAAATGTTTTGTAACGTTGCATTTCCTTTTCCTGCAAGGCCAGACACTGCGAAAATTAGAAATAGAATCTACTTTCGTCAGGCTGTCGGGGCAGCAATTTTGTCGGACTGATGCTTGCTTTTTATTGGTTGCTGCTCAGATTTTGTTATGTTGGAGTTTTTGTGTCAGGCTCGTCGGGTCATTGTGAATCCACCTTTATACAACCAGGAGCCAGAAAACAGTAACCTAAATGTGAGTGCAGCATGGGCAGCATTGTTTTCAGGGGTAGGCTTCTCTTAGCTGGAAAATACAGTCTGTCTTCTCAATGTTCCTGCAATGATCATGAACACTTCCTTAAAAAATAAATAATTGGAAATGTAAGTAGGTAATTATAGAATAATTAATATTTTACGTCAAAACTAAAATAAATCAAATAAACATTTTGCTGTCACTGAATTTTCTTCACCACCACCTTCTTCTTCTTCTTCTTCTTCTTCTTCTTCTTCTTCCAGTTCTGGAAGGACTACCTTGACAAAAGCATCACTGACAATGTAAAAATGGAATACTTGTTGACAGTTCAAAATGGAGATCTAGACAAAGATGGACCACCATTCACAATAGTTATTGTTGATGGAGGTTGAAATAAGCGTAGTAGTTACGAACACAACGTAAACGCTTCCTCTGATGTAACTAACAGTGCTTAACTTGAGTGGTTTTAGAGGAACCGATTATTAATTCAACAGTCGCCTCACACAATGCCTATTTCCGTAATGATTTCCATGCCTACTTTTTTGTTATTTTTGTTTCCATGAATGTCATGTTTCATCAGCCTTCCAAGGGGTCTAGCTGTGTGTATTCATTCCTAAAACATACCCAGAAAATTAACATAACATGATATATTTCTTCTTTTAGCATTAGTGTTGACTTAAGTCCTTACTCGGAAACCTCTTTGGCCAGCCATAGGTGTAAAGGTGTCCTAATTTTAAGCTGTACATACAAATGGTCTAGATAGTGACAAACTTACAACTTAAGCTTTATACATTTGTAATTGTGAAAAACAGAGATCTGGAAAATGCATTTGTACACAAAGCAAAACTTGGTAGCCAATATAGGCCTAAATAATCTACACAATGTCTACTTACTCAAACAAATATAACAGCATAATAGAAAAGACTTAAAAATTATTCAGACTTTCAGTCATTTCGTACAAATGACCAATAATCAGACACTGAAGTAAATGCAAACCACCTTTCGCACAAAAATAAATACCCCGTATATGTTTGCATGAAGAGTTATTATTTTAAACACTACAGGTGGCAATTTGGACTGCCTGATAGCTGTTTTCTGTTAGTGCTCAAGATACTGGGTGTGTGTTTCTGTTCTTATTATCTTTCTTTTCATAAGTATCATGCACAGTTACAGAAATTGGCCATCATGTGAGGTGGGCTTGACATGGACTTAATTATTCCTTTCTGTTACTTATAGGAGTCATTGTAGGGAGAAATACTGGCAAAACTCTGTTCTTGGGAGTTAGGAATTAATATTGCTCCATCTGTGCAAGACCAACTAGCCAGGATGAGAACAACCATATTAGCTACTAATATTGTGATAAAAGAAACCTTCCACAGCTACGGAGAAACATGTTATCGTAAAACAAAAGTGAGTGTATGGATGGTCTAAGATATAAATATTTCATTGGGGATGGTGACTAAAGTGTTTATAAGAGAACCATGCAAAGTGCACCATACGGAGGCAACTTAATCTAACCAGTGCAGAACAAGTCTCCGACTATAAAGATGATAATCTTTCAACCCAACTGCTAGAAGAAAAGTGCTGAGGATTTCTAACCATATGCACGTGCCAAGATACGAACGAGACCAAATTGTTCAAAAAACAACCAGACAGGCAGATCGCCAAAAGTAGCAGGAGCTCATACGTATACGACTTACCGTAAATTAGGTGTCGTGTGTCGTTGCAAAGACTAACAGAAACCTAGTAAAGCAACTACTTTACATGCCAAGTCTACCAACACCAGCAACGGAGTATGGGCACCATAATGAAAACATTGTTATAAAGTGGTTTAAAGAGGAAACTGCACATTCAGTGACCAAATGTCGTCTCTTCATAGACTTAGAACATGGTTTTCTTTGTGCAAGCCCTGATGGTGATGTGGGTGATGAAAATGGACTTTTCAGAATGAAATGTGTACCTTCAGCAATCAAGAAGGGACTGAGAAGAAAATGCCAGAAAAAATAAGAGTTTCTTACTGCAAATTGGCTGACAGTAAACTTAATTTAAAGACGTCTCATATTTACTATTCTTAAGTTCAGGGAACACATAATGTAGCCACCTATTACTTCTGTTACTCGTTTGTAATGACAGACCAAAAGCAACCTTTGCATATTGAAAATATTGAGAGGGACATTGTGTTTTGGAAAAGTGAAATAACTCCTAAACTTTCTAAATTTTATTTAAAATGTTTGCTTCCTGAAATTGTACAACACATTCATCTAAGCAATGG
>PNEQ01094758.1:0-20921 GCA_003012365.1 Medauroidea extradentata
GGAATACGTGGCTAAAATATGCTTCCACAGATTACAATTTTCCATCTCCGTTTGTAATGTGTACTCCGTGTGGGAATACGTGGCTAAAATATGCTTCCACAGATTACAATTTTCCATCTCCGTTTGTAATGTGTACTCCGTGTGGGAATACGTGGCTAAAATATGCTTCCACAGATTACAATTTTCCATCTCCGTTTGTAATGTGTACTCCGTGTGGGAATACGTGGCTAAAATATGCTTCCACATATAACCATTTTCCATCTCCGTTTGTAATGTGTACTCCGTGTGGAATACGTGGCTAAAATATGCTTCCGCAGATTACAATTTTCCATCTCCGTTTGTAATTTGTACTCCGTGTGGGAATACGTGGCTAAAATATGCATCCACAGATGCAATTTTCCATCTCCGTTTGTAATGTGTACTCCGTGTGGAATACGTGGCTAATATTTGCTTCGATAGATTCAGTTTCAACAGTTAAGTTTTCTGTACAGTTAATGTAGAGCCAGCTTCAGGTTTGTATAATACTGTGGCCTTTATTGTCTGGAGCTTGAAAATAGGATACTCCTCAGATGATGGTATTCAGGCAGGTGGCCGACGCGAGGACAGAACGTCAGATCAGTACATGTGTAGAGGCGGCGAGGCGAGTGGTTAGTGAGCGAACGTCGAACATGAGGGCGTTCAAGTGGAGAAAATTATTATTATTATTATTATTATTATTATTATTATTATTATGTCATTTATATGTATTTGTGTTACTTTTGTAGATGTATCTTGGGAGTGCATTATCCTGGTACAAAATATTTAGCTCAGCCAATTTACCTATAATGTCATTTCAAAGTCAACATGTTGCGTATTTCTACTTCATACAACCCCTGAAAAATCAATTTACATAATCAAACAAAATAACTCACAGCAAAATGAACAGTTACGGATTCGGTTAGAAGCTTATAAAACCCCACTACAAAATAGTTTTGTATTAAAAAACATTGTTCAAAGTAGCAGGAAAATTCCAAATTTCAGAAATTTGTTTAAAATAAAAAATTATTGTAGTTTTATATACATTATGCTGCAGTCCGTGATGCGTAGCTCCGCTGTGAATTATTTAGTTTAATTATGTTAATTGATTTTTGGGGATGTATGAAATAAAAACATGAGAATTATGACTTATAAAAATGCCATTATGTGAAAACTGGCTGAGCTACTTCTTTTTTGTAAGAGGAAAATGAACTCCCAAGTAACGTCTGCAAAACAAACATTATTTCAAACAAATATAAAATTATCATCTTACTGTGCTTGAACACCGTCCGTCTATCCTGGCCGCCAAGCGGCTAGCAGTGCGTCGGCCATTATACGATTGTAAGAAAACTGCTCAGCGCGCATGAGTGATGTCAGCTTAGGAATAGCAATCAAAGTACGTTACACGTACGTATGTCCATTCCAGGTTAAATAATATTTTCTAGCGATCGAAAATGCCGAAAATGGATGTTTTGTGATCCTTTTCAGGTATGTAGATTCTGGCGCAGAATATTAAAAAAGGTATGTGCCTAGAGGAGGTATTTTATTTTATAAAATCTATTTACGGTAACTAAACTATGATTAAAATTTGCAGTACTCTGCAATACAAATTTAAAATATTGCAGTACTATTGCGATCGTCACATATTTAATGTTAAATAGACTACTGTACGGTAAAATAGTTTCTTGAAAATTTGCTAAGTTGTTTGAATGAATTTATTTTTTAAATTGTGTGATAAAAGACAAAGAAACTTTAGTTAAACTGTTCGATTACAGAGAAATTTCTTCTCGAATTTGGTATACTGCTTTTAGAAATATTCGAGCCAGTTGTGATTTTTTTTTTGTAAAAATGTGTACTGCGCAATAGTTATAATTAAAGTGTCCATAATTGTGTCAAAAAAATACAAATACTATTGCCCTGTTAGTTTCGTGATTTCATCACATTTTTTCTTTCACGTGAAGTCAAAATCCGTGAAAAACTTTTAAACACAGAATAATAGTTTGTTGCAAGAGAACGTAAAGGTATTTACATGTAAGTACAATTAAATGAGGCGCAATACATGTCGGACTTACGGATATGCCGCTACCAACTTTTTTAGTTCATCTCGATGCTGCACATATTACTTTAGGATCTCTTTGCCTGGTTTTTGTAATGCTGTGATAACTGTGAGAAAATAAGTAATTTCATGCTTAAAAACCACTCTTAAAACACCTGTTCAGGATTTTTTCCCGCAGTCTTGTTCCTACAGTAATATTCTCACCTTCTTTTGTATGCAGAAAATGGAGTTAACCCAAAAACGATTTTCTTGAAAGAAAAAAGAGCCAACATAATTTAACGAGGAAATCCCTATCCTTGCCAGAGTACTGAGGTAGGCAGTATACTTAATGAGATCCCTGTTAACTTCATTGTGAATCAAGCTTAGTTCGTAACTGAACATAAGGTTATAAACATTTGCATAGTACAAGCCGAGTCAGAACTCGAAATATAAGTCTTCCTGTATCATGAGCTGACTTTCGGGTCTATTATGAAACAATGATCAGCTCGAAAGTTATGGGATTTGTTTTCATTTTAATTACGCAGCTGGTAATTTTATGAAGGCCAAAGTTGGTGCTGTGGCTAGAGCACTCATCTCCCACCAAGGCGATCCGGGTTCAATTCCCGATGATGTCGCTGGTCGAAGGTGTTTTCTCCGGGGGATCTCCCGTTGACCCTGCCCCTCTTATTCCCACACTTCTCCATTGTTGTGATCCATCCCATGACGCCGAGTAATAAGTCTGTATCAAGAGTTCGATATCCTGGTTCTCGGGTATAGGCCTACTTGTAGGGCCCTGAAATATTCGCGTTTTCTTTCCGACACAAGCTAGAATTGCAGCAACTGAACGTTCGTGTCACTTTCGCAATTGGCCCTTGACTTATTTGACACCTTCTGGAAGCCAATAACAAAATGTAACTAATCACATGCCAATTTTACCGTGGAAACGAGCAGCTAATGAGCAGCTGCTGTCTGCTTGAGAAAACATACATTCTTGGAGGCTAGCCGTATACTGGTCAGTGAACCCGCGAATTTTTCCTGATACAGTGGAACCACACGAATGGCCCTGCATTTATTAACTTCTTGTAGTATTGGCTCGGAGATGTTCAAGAGGTGTGAAATAACTGAACTGTCAATTGCGAAAGTGACAGGAAGTTACAGTTGTTTGAATTCTGGCTTGTATCCAAAACAAAAACGCGAATTTTTCAGGTCTCTAAGGATATATAGTCCCCAGGCTGAGCCTGTGGTGCGGCCCTTCACCCCTTCTTCCTTCCCATCGCAGACAGGGGAGATTGCAAGGGCCATACCGGCGACTTACCTCTGAAAATATAGTTTTGCGGGTTACTTTCCTGAGGCATTTTCGAACAGGAAAACCCATATATAGCTTAATATTGCATTTTAGTAATTTTTACTGCGCAGTATTTAGTAGTTAATGAACAACTTTTTAACTCTATTCAAAGATAAGGTATTTATGTAGTAGTACAGGCCCTCTTGTTGTGCAGGCCCCTAGTCTAGATAAGTCTGGACACTCGTCTAATAACTTGACCCCTGTTCACTGAGAGCACTCAATGCTGATAGGTAAGAGACCCGAAAATGTCTCTGGTTGAACGGCTAGCTGGCTAGATTCCACACTCCTGATCTTTGTCCTCAGACACCTGTTTATTGGCTGCTGCTACAGTGAGTGGACAGTCATCTTACTGACAACGTAATGTATGTTTGCTGTTGGTTCACAGTCCTCAAGGAACAGGTTCACTACAGTGACCTAATCGCGAAAGTAATAAACGTGTTAAGGAGTTTGAAATCTAACGTCTTCTCGAATCTGCGATATGTCCGCGTCTCTACTGGTAGTTGATGATATTGCTGCTGGCGCGTTGCTCTGAAGTGGTCAAGCTTCAGCATGGTGAAGATATGCGTTATTGATAGGAACCTGCAAAATTAGCGTTATTATTTGGTGACACACTAGACTTCACAGTTCTGTACGTACCATAGCACAATATGTGATTTTCTTGACCACGAGCTCGAGGTTGGCTACTCTAACGTGTAACTTTTAATTACTGAACAGAAGCGTTATCCGCGGCAGGTCTCGACATTGTCGACCAACGAGAGACGTCGAACGAGCCTGTAGTCGTTTGGAGTCTAGTCTGTTGCAAGAAAATAACGCGAATTTTGCACGTCCATAGATATTGAGCTTCACTTGTTTGGAAGCTACATCCTTGTGGCCATCGGTTACGGAAAATGCTAATTTCAGTTAATGCGTCTTTAATTATTGGTAAACACAAGGGAGAAAAGTATACAGAATAGTAATTATTTTGTAACACCTTGTTTGAGTTTGACCAAAAAGTACTCTTATTTTCTTATGTTCACGTGCAAAAATGAGACGCCAGAGGCAATATCAACTGACAGTCCACAAGGAGGTCAAACAAAATACGTTGTAAAATAGACCAGTGCAGTGGCATAGCGTGAGTGTGTTGCAAGGTAAGCTGTATTGCGACGTCTGTACACATTCATGAGTTGACTATCGGTAGAGACCGGAAAAATTCGCTTGTTCGCTGAGCTGTAGGTTAGCCTCCAAGGATATATGTGAAATCGTGCAGACAACAGCTGTTTATTATCTGCTCGCTGACACAGTGAAACGGGTCTGTATTCAGTTACAGTTTTATTATTGGCTCGGTTACTTCCAGGAAGTGTCGAGTCATCGCCTTCTTTAGTACAAGGCCGAGTCCTTATGTCTGGCAACCCTGTCAGGAAGGGTCATTTTAACACTTCTTTTGTCTCACCAAAGACAGCGACTTTCCCAAATTCGCCGGAGTGTAGGGTAGAATAATGAATCAGATCCGGCCATTGCCTTTGAAGAGCTAAAAGAAGTGTTAAAATGACCCTTGTGTGCAGGGTTGCCAGATCTAAGGCCGCGGCCTTCTACTAAAGATGGCTATGGTCTAGGAAGTCAACCGCCAATATTGTGAAGGTGATACACACCTATAGATGCTTGAATTCTAGCTTGCGCCTAAAAGAAAACGCGAAATTTTCAGGTGTCTACCAATCGGTAGAACCGAGGCACGAATGTGCTGTCGCTTCTAATAGGCCACTCTCAAATTTGTACAGACGTCGGCAAATAGAGCTTACCTTGCAACACAACTACGCCACGCCACTGGACCAGTAAGCCGGCCTTCATAGCGTAGTCGGTTAGGCGCCGAACTACGGTGCGAGAGGTCCTGTGTTCGAAATCTGGCTCAGACATGGATGATGTGTTGGCCCTTCACCTCATTTCACCCCCCCCCCCCTTCGGCTCTTCAAACCCCGTCGTTAAAGGGCCGTAAAACCCTCTCACCTCACCAGACCTGTACTTCTACGACCGTGGTCTACATTGCCTGGGTGTAAATGCCGACCTGGTTGGCGTGTTCGTCTAGTTTCGATACATACGAGCTCCCATATCCAGGTGTTGCGGCGCTGCCCCGAAGAAACCGATTGTTCTGTCGGCCGCGCTCTCCCAATCACCGTTTGCCGAATTATTCGCTGCGTGACTTACATACCATATTAGTCGACGTTATTGCCGGCTGGCTACCTTATAGGACGAGACTGGTAAGATTGCGTACAAGTCAAAGTTCTCACTGGAGGACACATTGCGTCACACTCTGTAAAAGGACTTGGGTCGGATTGCGTGTCGAACGCCAGCGTGACGTCACATTGCACGTTCGCAGCTGTAAGACGATGATGTCGGAGCTTCTGAGACAGCAAACACACTGCAGCAACAGTTCACACAATACGTCAAAGTGGAGTTTCATTATTGCCAGCAGCGTCTGTAACATAAATATACCTACAGGTTGTTAAGAAAATAATATTCCAAATTTGGAGAGGCTGTAGTATGGACCAAAACAAGAAGGAAATGTACAGTAAACATGGGTAGAGATGGTGACATTTCGCGAATTCAATGTCCTGCATGTTAGAATCAAATATCCTATGCATACTCAAGCCCTGTCTATTCGTTAATTGTCTGCTGTTCCACTGAGTAGCAGCTAGTGGACAAATAGTCAGGACTTGAGTATGCATAGGATATTTGATTCTAACATGCAGGTCATTGAATTCGAGAAAATTTCACCATCTCTAAACATGGGGTATGGAATGCGTAACTGAATATCTGTTAGCACATGTTCCATGTCGCGAGTGTGAAACGACATATCTTCTATTCCATGCTAACAAAATGCATAATTAAGTGGACCAAACTCTCTTGTTGCAGAAAGTAAATCTGCCAAGTAACCATATATTTTATTGATTCAATTGCACGCTTGTGTCACCTTACGCAACTAATCTACGAAACCCTTTCCTCTGTGCATGGATTTCCGGAATCACCCCAGGTCTACACGCGTGCTGAGACCATGCCTTACTGCTCGCCATTAGTCGCCATATTTGATTTTTTTTATTAGTCCTGAGGGGGGAAATGTGAACTTTGCTATTATAACGTGAATTTTATTTACCTCGCGGCACAGTACAAACACGAAAATTTAACTCTTAAGATATAATTAGGTCAAATTCAGTTAAGCAAATTTTTTTTTTATATTTACGGCTTGCTTGACTTGTTTCGCCCAAAGTATACGTTAACACAATTTGTGTTCCTGTACTGTAGCAAGAGCTAAGCGTAATTCACGCTATAATCCTAAACGTTCAAATTTTTCTTCTCAGAACATGAAAAAGTGAAAAGTCAAATAATACAAAACGGCTAGTGATTTCGAACCTTAATAGAGGCCACAGTCGTCTTTATCAGAGCCGTTTGTTCCATCCGTCTAACGACTATGCTGTCAACGATCCGCTCATCCCTCCTACATAATACATAACTACGTAATTAACCATTGGTAGAGACACTGGGAATCGCGAAAATGTTTAAAATAGTCTCCAACAAACTGTATTATATTAACCGTGACACGTGTGAACAGTTTTGGGACAAATCACACACGCTGTGTGTCCAAGCTGTGTAGTTCTAACTGGGCCTGTTGTAGAGAGAAACAATGCTACCAATAAACGATAGCCAATGTTGATGCAAAACATTCAGTGTTATATACATCACGTTGGAGCCTAGCAAACAGTCAACTATTCCCGCGATTTTCCAGTGTCTCTAACCATTGGTTTTCCAGAAGGACCACTGATTGGTCCCCGTTTTTATATGAACGAAAGATAACAACGAATAACACTCCTTATGTAATTAACTGGCTAAGACCTCCAACCCAAAATATAATATCCTTCGTTGCTTAATGGGAATTAGAACCTTTACCTTTGATCGAAAGTGCCTTGGAAATATTTGAACCTGAACTAGTCGGCTCTCTACTTGATAGTGGGAAAGATTGCTCGTTAGACATAAACAAAAAAAAACAGGCATGAACATAGTATCAGATTGGTGTGGCGGTCTCTTTGAAACATTACTTTTATCACTTCCTGACAGGACTCTCGGTGAAAGATGCGTCTCGTTGGTCGCTTGCCTTGATGCTGCTGAATACCCAGAAGAGCCGTAAAAAAAAAAAAAAAAAAAAAAAAAAAAAAAAAAAAAAAAAAAAAACAAAGATGTCAGCATGAGACACATCTGGGTCGCAGAAATGTGTAAACATGATGAGTTGGGGGACGAGCATTCTGAAGATGCGTATATTCTATATAAAAAAAATAAACACCTTGTCTCAAGAACTGTACGCTCAAAAACGTTCCAGTTAATGTGAACAACGTAGTCGTGGCGTAAACTTAAACTCGGGTGCATGCTGCTCCAGCTGGATGGAGTCTTTACTGAATGGTTCATATTAGTCGCGTAAGTAGGGCGTAAAAGCGGCAGCTGGCAGAAAAGTTAACTTGAAGTGTACAAGAAAGTTGTGAAATGTTAAAAGAATAGCGGAGGTAGTTCAGTTGAGAGAGTTGGACGGCTACGGTTTTGAGAGTTGGTGCGGGGTGACACGAGGTGGATATGGAGCAGTGTCTGAAATGAAAGGTCGGGAAAACAAGAGATCCCTCAGAAAAGTCACCAACCTGCAAAATCGTACAAGCACAATTATCACATGTGAAAATCATGTTTCAATCTGGAGTTCCATTTCTAGCAGAATCAACAGATTTTGAAAATAATAGCGGGAGAAGTCGCTGTCGGGCAGCTAGAGTACACCCCCCTGACACCCACACACGCACAAACACACACAAATACCTACACACACAAATACCCTCACACAAATACCCACACACACAAACACACACACAAATACACACACACAAATACACACAAACACACACACAAATACACACACACAAACACACACACAAATATCCACACACAAACACACACAAATATCCACACACAAACACACACACACAAATATCCACACAAACAAACACACACAAATACCCACACACAAATACCCTCACACACAAACACACAAATACACACATACACAAACACACGCAAATAACCACACACAATCACACACACAAATACCCACACACAAACAACCACACACGCACAAACACCCACACACACAAACACACAAATACCCATACACAAACAACCGCACACGCACAAATACCCACACACAATCACACACACAAGCACACACAAACAACCACACACGCACAAACACCCACACACACAAACACATCACTTTTGTTTCCGCGTCTCAAACGTTGAAAATTACATCCGGTACACATAGGCCTATTAGTGTCTCTTCGACAGCGAGCTCGTTAGAGACGGAATCAGCGATTCAGAAAATCAGGAAACGGAAGGAAAGCGTCATGGCACGTAGTGAGGAACTATCTAGGAATTCGCCTGGAAATATTACTGTTAGCCATCAGTACCAGGACACAGATGGAAAGTATGTGTAGACCTACAGCATGTTCACCAATCAAACACGTTTGGTTGACGAGCGAGGGATCCATGTAGAGTGTGCCGACTTAAGGATCACGAAGACTACGTCAGCTGGTAACAATCCCTTACAGATACGCGAAATCCATGGGTTAAGGGGGCGCTTGACGGCAAATTTTATTGTTTAAAAAATGTTTATATTTGTACGAGATACGGTTTGTTTTATATACATACACTAGCTGTCCCGTTGTGGCTTCGCCCGTGTGTACTATAGAAAAGAGTAAATAACTTTTAATTACGTATTAATTGATGGTGTTATTATATTCTCTGCAGATTTTTAAAATTTGAAATATGAAAAAGCTAGCTGTTAAATAATACAACAAATACAAACTGCTTTATCCAGTCCACTTCGCTGATTGCAGAACCGCTTTGTTTTAATTCATCTATATTTCCTATGATAATCAATAACTGTATTTTATAGAGCAAAAAACATATCTATTGCAACTTTTGAGTTATTTCTCAGGGGTCAATATCCAATTTTCGGGAGTTTTGTAACATATTAATACTTTTCACACCCGTAATTACCGAATTTCGAAAAATTTTGAGTTATGTTTTAGATATTTACGTAGGCTTCATTTTAAAACAAAAACCACCTCGATATCTCAAATGGTTCAGGAGATACGGATGATTAACTGGAAACACGTTAAATTTTTTTACCGGCTTTCAAGGACGAATATTGAAAAATCCTAAATACACATTTTAGACATTTACATGAGCACCATTCTGATGCAAAGATCACCTCGATATCCTTAAGTGGTTTAAGAGAAATAGAGGATTTATTGAAAACACATTTAACTGTTATTCATCCCCTTAATTTTCGAATTTCGAAAATTCGAAAAATTATGAAATATGCATTTGCTTAGGCAATGTTTTGAAGTAAAAATATCAATATCATCAGGTTAGAGAGTTATCAAAAATTTCGCGAAAACATGTTTTGCCTCTTTTTCACCCCTTTAATTTTCGATTTTCCAAAAATCTTCCTTAGAGGGCGCCTACGCCGTGAGGGGAAGCTGCACTGAAATATTCACGTTTCTAGGTTCAGCGGTTTGTGCTGTGCGTTGATGAGTGAATGAATGAGAGGGGCACTTAATCTCTGTATATAAAATGATGTGCCCCGCTCATTTATTTATTTCAAACAATTACAAATAACTCGAATATTTTTTTAACCAAATGCTTTTAAAAATGTTGAGACTGTTTACAATCATATAATACACAATTTTCGCTGGTCGTTTTTTAAAATAATTTACCGTTTGCTAGCCAAAAATAAATTTTCTTAATTTTGCCTCATTTTGACCTCAAAATGTATTATATTTCAGGGGGAAAAAATCTAATAAATAAATAAATATATATATATATATATATAATTTGCGTTAAAAAATATTTTCGAAACCACTACAAAACTAAGGAGCGAGGCCTTAAACGTAATATGTAGAGCCACAGAGTTGGGGCTAAAAGATTTTTGTACCATTTAGTTTCAGTGTCTTGTGTACACATCTGTAACACTACTTCACGTTCAGTGACTGGATGTATTAACCCTCGCATTTGAGTTTTTACTGGCAAATCATAGACGCATGGTGTCACAATAACCTTATTCTGACTAGTGCAAACAAACGAGAGGCGTGTCTGAGCAAAGACAGTTTGCCGATAACCTCGAAGCAGAGCTGACGATGTGCACATACGTCACGGAAACAAAATGGTACAAAAATCTTTTCACATACTTTACTATTGTGGACATTCACCATTATGTCGTCCCAGAATCGAATATGAGACTAAGAAATAACGAACAAAAATTAAAAAAAAAACCTTAGAAAACACGCTTAGTTTGGCAGATGCCAGCTCCCGAAACGTCGTGAAAAGTCGGTCTTAAGAAACCTACTGTGTTCTTTAGCGTGTTAATCGTCTATTCTGTTGTCTGTGACGACGTCGTTGTTATCCTGTCTTGTGTCCAAAATTGTTTTCGTCCTAGTATTGTAGGTGCTGTCTTAATTGTGGTGTCCTGAGTTTTACAGATTATTTGGTTTGTCTTTCCGACTTCTATTTTCGAATGTTTGTTTCATTTTTCTTAATTTGTTGATGACTAATTCCTTATGGGATATTTCATGTTCTATTGTTTTGGTTTATGGATGTGTTAATTACAGCCAAACTAGGTTTGGTTTTTTTATTTTTTAGTATTTTGTTTGTTTTTTCTTAGTCTCATACACGGCCGTAGAAGAACAGGTCTGGACATTCGCCTTGAAACTTGACCACCTTGTTGTTTGGCTGCAGTTCGCCAAGTTCACGATAATACTATAAGTTTTTGGCGCTGAAATCAGGGTGGTCGGACTCATCCACCCACTTCCCACACACTAAGATAAACAATTTATCAAAACGTATTATTTTATCAATTTATAAAATACTTCCTTCGCTCACAATCCTAAAGCATGGCTCCAGCGATCTTTATTTACTTTATAATGTTAACAATGGAAAAAAGTGGGCGGAGTTTGAATCCGACCGCCCGGATTACAGCGCCAAAAAGTACAACATTCTCGGTAAGTTGAACTACAGCCAAACAACAAGGAGGTCAAGCAAAATACATTGGTAGATAGAGGCGAGTGTCCAAACCTGTTCTTCTACGACCGTGGTCTGGGACGACATAATATTACAGTGGCTTATGTTCACAACAGTACATTACGTTGACAAGCTGTATTATAGTGGTCATACGCCATTGCAATATTATGTCGTCCCAGAAATCTTAGAAAAAGGCTAAGAAAGACAAACAACGAAATACGAAAAGAGAGAAAACAAGTCGAGTTGGCTGTAGTCAGCACATCAATACACATAAACAACAGAACATGAACGATCCCATAAGGAATTATTCAACAACAAATAAAGGACAAAAATAAAAGTCGAAATACAAAACAAACTAATGTGTAAAACTCAGGACACCACAATTAAGACAGCACAGACAATACTGGAACGAATAATAATAATGGACACAAGACAGGATAACAACGACGACGTCACAGACAACACACAACGATGAAGACACAGAAGAACACAGTCGATTTCCAAAGACGACTTTTCACGACGTTTCGGGAGCTGACATCTGCTCCCGTCTTCAGGTGAAGTAAAAGTAGAAACTGAAAAAGAAAAAAAAAAAAATGGACGGTATTTACAGCCTTCAACTCTATTCCTAGCGCCACCAATGGTAGTCGAGCTCTCTCCTGATTAGCCAGCAAACTCGGCTTGTTTGCTATTTTTTTGTATTTCGTTGTTTGTCTTTCTTAGTCTTTTTCTAAGATTTCTGGGACGACATAATATTGCAATGGCGTATGACCACAATAATACAGCTTGTCATTCTGTCCCATTGTGAGAAACATTCTGAGACATAATCTTTGAGGGACAAACTCGTGGCTCTAGTAATATGTAAGTAATTCTTATGTGTGTCGTATCTGTAGTCAAAACAAAAATTAACCTTCCAGTTATTTTATCCTGTCTACCGAACTGAAACTATTACCAATTTCAGAAGTAAAGTACTGCAGTGTGTCATAACTAGGAACAGGAAAATTTCGTTAATTCAATGGCGTACATGTTAGAATAAACTATCTTATGCATACTCAAGCCCCGACCATTTGTTCACTAACTAATATCCAGTGGAACAACAGACAATGAACGAGTAGACTTGGCTTGAGTATGTATAGGACAATGGATTATAGCCTGCGGGTCAATGAATTCGCGAAATTTTCCTGTCCCTAGTCATAACAGGCTTAATGTTAAATCTTGCAGGTGAAGGAGAAGTACATATAAACCCAAAATTGTGAATATTCTTCCACCTTACAGACAATAACCTTACATCCTTCTGATGCCCTGGCACTTTATACACGGGATGTCGGGCGCAATATTTGAAGTACGGGTAGAGATAAAACTTTGTAACTCGCGATTTCCCAAACTATCCGTCTTGCCAGTGAAACTTATTATCGTCTCCGGCACGTCACTATCCGGACACTGACTCATGTCATTTCATGTTGCAGAAAAATGACGTAGTTTCCACTGCTGATTCCTATAAACGCCGTGGCAATGCTGGAGATCCTCACTAATGCTATGGGAAATAAGTAGTCGCACGGGCTGGCCAAACCCGCTGAGACGAAGTCTTGGCCAGGTGAGGTTGGATTCGTGCCGGTAGCGGTTTTAAATACCGCTACGTTTAGTGAAGATGGGACTTATAAAATTATAACAGAACCAGGCAAACAAAATAAAGCATAAGGGTTCCGATAAGACTTAATTTTAACACAAATTCATACAGCAGCCGTATGAATACATACAATATAAATCAATGCTCAATGGCCAAACCGGTTAAGGACTGGGCGTGACATTTCTATTTTTTTCTGTCCATATTCGTTATGCCGCATTTCCGATTATCCTCCGTGTATTCATTTTGGCAAAGTAATTTCAGTTACTGAAACTCTATATTTATTTGTAACCTACAATACGCTCGGCTGTATCTAACGTGGAACTAAAAAAGTTTTAAAAATAATTATGGAGATGCAGTTTTCAACTCGCTGACAAATGTTTTGCAAATCGCCTTTACGTTTGTTAGCTGCAGGGTCAAAAATTCTTTGCATTATGTGTTTTTTGGGTATTGTACACTGTAAGACAGGTTCTCCCTTTCAGTCAGTCACACGGATAGGTCCAACGATCAACCCCGTGGGTGAGGGAAGCCCGTTGATATTTAAATGCATGAAAGGTTTCGTTGAGTTAACAAAATTTGCTTCGCGCAACCAAATTATTTGTTTGTATACGACGAAATAAATATTTGTATTGTTGAAACAGAATGTTTTCTTCTGTTGCTTAAGTGTAATATTTTGTCAGTAAGACACACCTGAATATTTGTTTGGCAGTGTAGCCTATATAATTTATGCAGGACTATTAAAAATAAAGCAAGAAGTAGCTCAGAGAATCGAACTTGGGACCTCCCGCATTGAGGCTTGATCATTAACGTCCACGACCAAGACTGAATGTTGAAGGTGGTCACATCAAAATAGGTTGGCTATATGGCTCGTAAAATGTGGGACATTTGCGCAGTTGTATATTAGCAAAAATTACGCCTTTATTTTAGTTATGTGTAGAAATAGATTTATCTTTTTTTTTTTTTTTGAATGAAGCATTATTATTACTATAGCTATACTAATAACTGTAACAGAAATGGCACAGTAACCTTCGAGGAGTCATAGAAAACTACGATGTGCGCAAACATTATGGTAGACGCAAAAAAATTTTGCATATGTGTATTTCCAAACTAATTAGTACAATTACATCAGGCAAATATTTTATTGTAAGGCGTTAGTAATTATGCTAAATAAACTGCACATTTTTATGGGTCAACTAAATTATGTGTGTTACTTTAGGTATTCTGTTCTGGTAACAAGTAAATATTTTCTTTGCCAAAATTTTTGTCAGTAATTTCATTTGGCGATGCTGAAAGGCATTTCACAGAAAACGTTTGGAACATCAGTGGCAGATTTCGCTATATTACAATTAAATACAGCGGACAATCGCAGGACTTTTTGCTAGTAACGTGTATGGAATTTCGCTGCGATAAACGCATAAGTTTACTGGACAATACGCGCATATATGCGCGCCTGTTATATGTAGCAGCCCCGTTAGTCTGCATGCTACGCTGGCTGCCTGCATAGTAGGGTAACCTTTCGTTTCTAGGTGTAGGCCGGCTTTGCGAATTAACTAGACGATGTGACAATGCGCTATAATTCACATGTATTTCGTACAATAAAGATGATTTCATTCATAATTTGTTTTCTGCCTTTATGCGAGGGCATCTATATCGGGATAGTAGTTATCATAGTCTGCTATTTTAGAGCGTTTATTGTTGGCTTGGAACGAGGTATTGGTCCAGTAACTTTTATTAGAAATACAAAGTTTTCAAGAAGCAAACCAACGATCTTTACGTCTTTCTGCGGAAAGTGTGTTTCCGACACGCAAGAATGCTCTCACAAGTCTGCTGATAAACCAAAAGGAAACAAATAAAGAAACGTCGAAAGGAGGAAACGTCTTCAGAACACGTTGCCACGTACGTCACGAACAAATAAAGAGGCACCCAAATTGCAAACGCGTATTTTATTCGTCAACTAGATATTACTAACCGACCACTCTTCCTGCTCTAGCATTAATACATCGTAGAGCCATTCATCAGCCGCATCAAGTTTCTCCTGTTGCATCATATCCTCCCTTAATCTGATAATCGGGCAAGTCATGTCAAACTAAGGTGGTTGTGTACTAAAAGCTTTTTTCCCCAAGGTTTGAGGTCCAGTAGAAATAAAAGTAAAGACGATAACAGAACGCACGTCAAATGCCCGACCTCATCTTCAGTCTGGAAGATTCTTTTAGCCATTACGTTGCAATGCTTGGAAGCAATGTTTGGAATGTGCTAGACATAAAAAAACCGCCGTTGTCTCTTTTCGCATGTTGATTATCATATTGACACTTTAATAACTTTGTCGAAAATAAAACTGGGATTTTTAAAAACACAGAAGTGTAGTTCAAATGCCAGGTAAGCGTCCGGGTTGGATACGGACATGCTAGCAAGTATTTTTTTTTTTTTTTTCACATTGGTGTAAAAAGAGCTCAAAATTTTTTTAAACTGGATGTTTTGAAAAAATTCAAGGCTACGAGCAGTCTACAATGTACAATTCTATGTAGGCGTTTTACAAAATAACAAACCATTCATTCGTAAAAACATATTTTGCTTAATTTTGGGTTATTTTCATAATAACAGAGTGGATACTTTGGGTACAAAAATCTGAAACCTATGCGTTTTTTTGCTACCAAAATAATAAAGCATAAGTACAAATTATTATATATTTGTACGATAACAATGTAGGGGTTCTTCGATATGAAAATTATGTTGCGTAAAAATATTATGTTCATAATCATTGTAATATTACGGGGCGAGACCTTAATTGCAAACGGGGCTAGGATAGAATATGGAGCCAGTGAACGTGCTGGTAGAAGATGTTGACGCTCAAATGGCTAGGAGCTGGAGAGGTGATAGTTGGAGAGTCCAATAACAGGCAGGCACGACTTAATTTGCGAGCAGAGTGATTTAGATGTAGACGTAACCCCCCCTCTCCCACCCTACATTTACAAGAAGTGGTCATGACTAGCGATCTACCGGCGCGTGCTGCGGAGGCTAATGATTGAAGAAGCGGAACAGAGAGAAAGAGATAGAGAGAAGGCGTGGTGGGGAGCGTGGAGAAGAAGAAATTAGTCTTCCCTCTCGTGGAGAGTCAACAGAAGATTGGCAATATGTGCAGCGGGGCGAGCGAACACCAAACACACGACGATCGGCAATATCGCGAGGAGCAAGCAGGACGTCCATCGAGCCGCGTAGTCGACCTGCTGCCAGCCGCCCGCCGGAAACAAGACGTTTTCACGTTGAACATGTTGATATAGGTGGTTCACGACAAAGTGACCACTTTCCAAGGACATCTTGTCTAGAATAATTATTTCGAAACATTATTTATGGTGACCTCAGTTGTTAACTTTTGAGTATGATACCTTGAAAGAAAAGTATTGTTGTAGGTACCATACTTCTGTTAAAATAAGGACAACAGTCCAGTTTGTCGGTACTATGTTCATCGTTCCTATTACAATCTGTCCTGCAGAAGGAGCAAACATCATCTTTCTTTTACAAAACATATCACACTATCAAAGTAATGCAGCCACAAGTCAGAATTTGCTATTTGTAAGGACAGCAATATAAGATTGGTTACGTTTCGAAAGTTTTAGCATGTATTTCTTTTGTATATTGTGGATGGTCTAAATTAAAATATAATAAACCTCTCACAAGAATAAGCTTTAACAATACCACAGCCATTTTTGAACTAGTTGCCATGTTATTGCACAACGAGGGAACGTTTAACCCTTGGACATATCAAATAATTATTACTAAACTATTAATATTCGAGGAATAGTTATGATAATTTTATATTTAAAAGATTAAAACATCATTTTTCCAGGGATGGCCGTAACTCATTTTCCAAAATTTCAGAGCTATGGCCGTATTACTTTGACAGTGCGATATTGTTACTTCTACTGAACAGATTGTCAATCAATATACTATCGACAACCAATCGGGACTGTTGTCCTTATTTTAACAGAAGTATAGTGCCTACAACCACAAAATTATTTCAGTGTATAACGTATATACTTTGTTTACATTAAAATGTGGCTGGAAGCTATAAATATCCTGAAGAGCAAAAAACTAACTGGGGTTTCAAAAGTGCTCACTTTATCATGAACTACCTATATGTTTGCTTTTCCCTGCTGTCGACAACTTCCAGTTAACTTTCTTGATATAGCTTGGCTGTTCCTTCGTTGTTCGGTGGTAAGTGTAACTCCCTTACCCTCCCCCTTTTTTATATTCCAAAACTTCGCGAAATAAAAGTAGTGAAAGAGCAAATATAACAGGAAAAAATTTTCACAATAGAAATTTGTTTATAACTTTTCTTTAACGACAAAAAAAGTCAGTTTTGGCGACCTGAGTTTGCACACGTTTTAAAAAATATTATTTCTGTAACAGTGTGTATACCAATGGACGGTTAACTGACTGCTAGAAGTCGAGCCGTTCAAATTTACCTTCGAGAGAACGGTTTGTGTAGAAGACGTTGAACGTATCTAACGGAGAACAATCCTCGACTGCAAGAACTTGTGTTTGAACTGTTACTCAGTTACCTGTGTTCAGATCATATGCGCCGCATGCTTGTGTGTCAGCGATGACCAAGAACTGTATTACAGACGTAGTTGTGTAAATAATGAACGGGACACGTGCAGGCTCGGATATAAAAATAACAACGTTATGTACTTGATATAATTACACGGAATTTGTTTTGTCAACTACGGCTTTAATTATTGTGTAATAGTCAATACAGCTCGTAGCCTACATACAAGATGTTCGAAAATTAATGTAACGAACTCCAGTGGCTAGTAGAGGGGACTGAGTGTACATTATTTTGAATAAGAAGTTATGTCCGGGTGCTACAGCCATTACAATACGTCGGATGTGCCGGTGTTGTTTTGCAACCGGATAGGCAGTATGACGTCAGAAGAGCACCATGACAAGTGAGATGTGACGTAAGGTACCGATTTAAGTGGCATTTTACTTATTACAGAAGAAAGTAAAATGTATTTGGTAAAAATACCAACACAACAAAAAACTTTCGTTCATCACACTTACACTTGTGTCAACAGTGGGAAAAACACATTTCTGTCTGTCTTCTGCACTGGATGTGTCCCATACGAAACTGCTCACTACAACAGAGGCTCGATGTGACGACCAGCAACATCGTTGCACACATTGTACCGACGAATCATGTTCCAGTACACTCGTTCCATCACACCAAGTGTCCCTTTAATCTCTTGTGCAGCGACCATAACTCGTGCCACCAGTTCTTCTTCGGTCTCGGCAGGAGTCTCGTACTACATAGTCATCATTAGAGATGATGGTATATCGCGAAAATGTTTTGTGCCAACATACCCTTGAAAACACTGTAGATTCTTGCAACATGTATGATTCGCTAATATACTTCTGACACAATGTATCTGTCTGCAGACCAATAACACGCATCAAATATTACAATAGCGGGATTCTTATTGGCTCAGTCAAATAGGGTAACAGCTCCACGTACAAGCTAGAGCCAGTATTCTTCTGGTAGGTTGAACATGTATTGAAGTCTAGCAAACAGTCAAGTTTTCCCGCGATATACCATCATCTCTAGTCATCATACGATCCCGCAAGAAATAGTCCAATGGTTGGCGTGGGGGCCTAGCAATAGGACCACCCCGGCCTATTCATCTCTGCCAGAACCGTCGGTTAAGGTGTTCCAGAACGTCACGTGTAAAGTGCGGCGGTGCGCCATTGTGCTGATACCACAGTTCTTGACGGACATTCAACGGCACGTCATCCAAGAACAGGGGTAATGCGTCCTGTAGGAAGAAGGTACGGTCCGACCATTTGACCGTGTAGAAACACACTCCCTCGTGAATTTACATCCATAGGTGAACATAACTTTCGTGGGGCTCATCAATGCAGTGGTGCAGAAACCACGTGCAGAAGTTAACACTTGGTACAAAACCGGCCGGGCCGGTTGCAACGCTTGTACCCTTTGGGAATTGTAAGGATGTAGTTGTTGCTCGTGCAGAACCTCTCACACTACGCTGTTAGAAAACTGCAATGCACGCGGAATTGTTCACGTACTAGTGGCGGGTCCTGCTCAACTTAGTGCAAGTACAGCCTCTTCCAATTCGGGGGTGCGGCGTCTGTTTGGAACACCACAATCCCTCCTCTCGACGGTGAAGGCACCTAGCTCTTGGAGCCGTCGCGCGATTCTGGCAAAAAGGTTATGCGATGGAGTCATGCGTTGTGGATATCGCTCTTGATACAACTTACGAGCTGCTCTTCCGTTCCCTTCCGATGCGCCATACACCAACACCGTGTCAGTGTATTCTGCAAACGTGTACTGAACCATGTTGATCGGAGACACACAGGCACGGAATGGGGCTCCCAGGCATGATACCACAGCAGGGTAAACGTCACATGCCATCAGGTGATCCTCTGACGTCAGCAGGGTATATGTCACATGCCATCAGGTGATCCTCTGACGTCAGCAGGGTATGTGTCACATGCCATCAGGTGATCCTCTGCCGTCCTATCTGGTTACAAAACAACACTGGCACATTCGCTATATTGTAATGGCTGTAGCGTGGAAATAGCACGTTGTCGGACATGTCTTCCTATTCAAAATATTGTCTACTCAGTCCTCTTTACTAGCCCTAGAAGTTTGTAATACGAATTTCCGAACCGCCTGTATGTTTCGTAAAAAGTATGGTTCTTTTTTTAATAAGAGAAAATCCTTGGCACTAATACATCTATAAAATCGTTTTTAATAACTAGTTTAAATAATTCTTTATATTAAAAAGATTTAACTCTTTTTAAAATGCATTTCGAATTTTATTCTTTTACGAACTAATAGGATTCTGTAATTAAATATCATAAAGATTAAAATATTCTGCTTTGTAAATTAACAATATCATTTTTACAGTAATTTTAATATGATTGTTTTATAACCTTATTTTTTCCATCATTAACAGTAAGCCAGAACCTATGGATTGTAATACCTACTGCTGTATATCATGATATCCGCCGCTTGACTTTCTAGTCTTCAAAATAAATTCCAATGAGTAGATCACAGCCTGTTCTTGTTTATATATTTCGGGTGTTCACTAGCCGTAGAATTTTTCATAACCTTTAAAAGTTCGGAACGAAAAAAATAGCAAATAAGCATATTAATTTAAAAAATTTTAAAACCAACACGCAGGCGATTCGAAAATTTGTGACAGCAAAATTCATTACCTTTAATCTTGTGTGTGCAGTTCTTATAGCCATGAACGTCGCATGACATGATCATGTTTTTTTTTTTACCTGCAATACCATTAAAACATCATTTTAAGAATTAGAAAGAAAAACAAGTGGACAGCAATACCTATTCTAAGTCAGACAACAAATAATTAGAGATGACGGTTTATCGCGGGAAAATTTGACTGCTTGCTGGGTTTCAACACACGTTCAGCTTACCAGAAGATAACTGGCTTTAGCTTATACGTGGAACTGTTGCCCTATTTGACTGAGTCAGTAATAATCCCGATAGGGGAGAGTCACATAAGAGTGCGCATCCCCTAAGAGTGCGCAGTGGCATTTTCTGGCAGTTGGCAACACTTAAAAAGCTACGTATGAACTTAGTTGATGCGTCTATGTGAGGCAAGCGTATGGTGGAAAACTAGAACTAATTCAAGAGTTTTTGTAGATTTGAGAGGTAAGTCATTGATTTTTGTTACTTTGTTGTAATACCTGAAGGACATAACTTAAGCTTTGCTGTGTGCGTAAATGAAGGTGCATTTGCAGTATGTATGTTACATAATAGCCACGGGACAAAGCAATCGTGC
>PNEQ01094762.1:0-75322 GCA_003012365.1 Medauroidea extradentata
GCGTCGGTGAGTAGGGTCGACGAGCCGTTGGTGTCACGGAGGAGTCGGTCACATATGTGTTCGGAAATCAGCTTCAGAAACAGGCAGTTTTGTCGGCCGTCAAGTTGAATGGCTTCAATTTGGTCTTCATGTAGGTGTAGCGTCGTATCAATCCAATTGTGAATCTCGAGCGCGGAAGGTCTCGTCTCAAAGGTGATACATAGGGTATGTTGACGCATAATGTTCACTTTACGACAAAATAGACTCACAAAGTACGCAAAACACGCGCCGCGGTTACAACGTAACACAGACACACACGCCGCGCGGAGCGATGTGTACGTGACGAGCGCTCGCCCGATACTGGCGTCTGAGCCATCTTTTTTTTTTTTTTTTTTTTTAATTGTAATGTTTGGTGCTGTGGCGAGGCGGTAGCTACCGCACCATCACTGCACCGAACACTCCCCCCTTTAATGTGACTTATTTATGCAACCCCGAATAAATGTCGTGAGACAATTGTAGAGAGACAAATTTTTTAGACAAATTGGACAAACACAAATTTGACACCTAGACCTGGGAATCGAACCCAGAATCCCTCGTATCTAAGTCGGTCGCTCAACCTACTGGGGGTCGGCAGCTATCAGATCGCTTTCGTAACAGCATTCGAAAACATTTACGCATGCTGCATTGCTTTTTGAAACCACAAATTTTGTTGATTTTGAACTATTTGGCCTTTCAAACTGCTAGTGGGTTATTATTTAGTATTCCTGCTGCCACAAAGTTTCATTTTCTGTATGATTCGACTGTTTTTGTTTTCTCTTTTATTATTAAAAACGACATTCGTCCAGCAAGCGCTAAAATACGTTGTAACGTACGTAGCCGTCTGTAGGGCTAAACATACTGCGCGTGCGTAATTACATTAGGGCAAGGAAATGTCGAAGATTTGTAATGAACAAGCAATGTCTTGAACCTAAACCCTTATACAAACGTTTAGGAACACCGGCCTAAATTGTGTTAACCAAACACCAGTAAGATACGTAATTTGTCCCATTTCATGGCGACTTTTCATTTTGTTGATGCCTCTTTAACAGTCGTGGATTTAGAAACACATTTGGGGGGGGGGGGCACTTACGTAAGTTTATGGATTGTAAAAAAAATATCAGCTATCTCAAAAGTGTGGTTGTTTACTGTTACAGAACATTAAAAATAACTAACATACAAGTAAAACACAAATGTACTTGGATCATCATAGAACAAAACTCAGGCTTTCTTAAAGCGACTGGACATACTGTGGCTACAAAATGTTCAACACGGTTTGGGATGGCGGGTCTTCAGCCCGGAAGCGTCTACCCCTTCAATCCGCTCCTGCTCTTTAAAATTTAATTAGATTCTTATGTGTGTATAACGCGTTTATTGCGAACCCCCGCGTGATGTTGAAACATAAACACTGGAAGAAATTTAATATTATTATGAGTGATTTGAACTAACAACGCACCTCTTCCTCTCGAAACGTCACCAACCTTTCAAACTGCATACCAGTTTCCATGCGTGTATGTAAAATGACGACAATTTCAGAATAATGACAGTCATTTTGCGATAGTTTGCGACAAATTTTTACATCCCATTACATCTCGACTCGCCGTGAAATGATGTGAACCTCCCTGTTGCAGCAATACATTTTGAAGGAAACAAAAGTGAACCGGCATTGGGCCTATAGAAGCGTTGCGCAGTAAAGGCGCGTGTTCCCACGATTCTGCAAATGTACTGCAGGAGCCCAGGGGAAAGTACCTTCCAAAACGTTGTCAGCTCGTTAGATGCAAATACCGTTAATATTCCAGCATTGGCAGTTCAGCTGAGGTGAATCACTCTGCTAGCTGCCGTCGCAAAGCAAGGCGCGCTTGTACAAGCTTCGACGTTATCACATGTGAGTACAGGGAACATTTAAATATTATTACCTCGTTTAAGCAGATGTAAGCTGGCATTGTGTTTTAGAATGATTATATTTTTAATTTCCTAAATAATTGTTTTTACTAATATCTACTGTGTTCTGTTGGTTTTAAGGCTATTCACAAAAAATCCAAGATTTAGTGAATATGTTATGGTTTAATTTATTTAAAATGAAAATACACAAAAAATACAATAACTAGTTTTCAATAGATGTGTGTAGGCATATATATATATATATATATATATATATATATATATATATATATATATATATATATGCGTGTGTGTGTGTCACGGGAACACAGGACGTAGCTCTGGAATACAACCAGAAACACGAAAACCTAATGCAATCTAACTTCAAGAGGCAAAAAAAAATTATCTGAGATTATTATAGTCTGTGTCATGTAAATGTTCCGTATTTTGACAGTTCACTTCTGAGAAACGTGTCTGTACGCAGGTTTGCGGAGATCGTGCTTTTCCAGGAAGTCAGGCAGGTTTAAAGCTTAAAACAATGGAACTGTCGGACACATTTCTCAGAAGAGAAATGTCAAAATACGGACAAGTTACGTGAAACAAACTTTAGCTTCCATAGTATACGCAAGAAGTACCAAAGTGGATCGTATAAGTTACGTACTCAGTAATGAGTACGTGTGTTTTCCTCATATAACACCTGAAATAATAATCATTAGACAACTTAACACTAGGCTGAAAAATTATGAAAGCTGGGGTCAGAGAACAATCATTACTGAAAATTTGTTGAAACACACACTACTTCATTAAAATGGGTACAATTTATTGAATAAAAAATAAGAAGTTATAAAAGTTATCACAGCATACATAACCATTCAAAAATGAATGACTAGAAATATCATTAAAATTTAAGAAGATTGATTTAAAATTTTAAATTTCTGACAATTATAAATTACCAAGTATTTAAGCTGAATTTAACATTATAAAATTTCCAAAAGTTCAAGTTATTAATTATTTCAACGGGTTACAAACAAACATTTAAAGATTATTAAAATCGGACACATTCATGAGTTTCAATTACAAACTAATTATTACAATTATTTGTCATTTTCTTTTACCATTATCTTTCGCGAGTGTGGGTGTTCAGATTGAGACCCGCACTATAACAGTGACCAAATAACAACGCTCGCTTTCATTCCGACATAACTTAACACTTAACTAAATCAAACTGAATTTAGATTTTTCTATTTACATTAACTGAACCATTAACTTTAGCTTTAACTGTACAGTCTGCCTTAAAAACACTACCAAACTTAACATTAATTTATCGCTAAAGCCTCTACAGGCGGAATACTTAAGGTTTCTGGTGTTGGTCCTCTACAGCCAGGGCGTCCAATCCCCTGCTCCACCAAGCCTTTGGAACCAGGCTGCTCTGTCGACGCAAATAATATAGTTACACTTATTTCTCGCCAATCGAGTGAACCACCGACATCCTATCCCTTGGGAGGCGGTCGCATTCCGGAGACTAACGTCTTACGATACATAACTACATCTTTGTAAATCCGAGGTCCCCGTCAGGCCTCCAGTCCCGACAACACGTCTTACTCCGACAGACGACAAAGACCAACTCTCTGAAAAAATGGCGTTCAACTACCCGCCGACGTGGACTCTCCTGCCAGGTCAGCAAAGCTCTGGCCAGTAACTCCGATGTGGCCTGGCAAACACTCGGGCACTGAGTTAGACAACTAACGTCCCTTTGTTGCCAGACGGAAAACTGTTTCTCTAGGAAAGGTGCCTGACCCGTGGTAATCAGGACACTTCCTATAAGTGGTCAGCGCACCCGGCACAATGGCTAGGACTCCTTGCGAAATAACCAGACCGCTACCTTCCCACATCAGAGTCAATGACATTTCAACACTCCAACCGAGACTTAAATACATTTAAAAATTTTACGACGTTTAAAGCTCTTTGTTTCGTCACGTTGTAGGGGCTGCGACGACGAATAAAAGATACAGTAACTGACGGTCGCAGTGGCTGGGTAGTGCCCGTAAATTGACTCACAAATTATTGTTTTATCTGTGTAGAAATAGCAAAAGATCGTAGTAGCAAGTCAAATAATGTGTAAAGTGGGCTGTGCTTACAGTGCGGCGAGCAGCGGATGTGTATCAATCGTATCGCTCCGAGATTATTTCCGGTCGGGGTCTCTCCCAGGATCTCACATTTTCACATTGTTGGGCTCGTATGCGGCGATACCGAAGACACACGGAGTATCACAGGGAACCGCAGTTTCCTCGGCCCTTTCATTTCCGGCCAGCTCCATTATCACCTGAGCCACCCTTATTCGCAGTGGTTGCTATTTTAATGCTATTTTAACGCAATTTGGGACCCTCAAAACCATAAATAGTAGGTCAATTTACGGGTACTTCCCAGCCTCTTCGATCCTAAGTGTACTATCTATATATATATATAAATGAAAGCTGACTGATTGACTGACTGACTGACTGACTGACTGACATATCAAACTGCAGCCCAAACCACAGGACCTAGAATAGTGAAATTTTTTGTGGGGGTTCCCTTCAGGTCGTAGGCGAGCACTAAGAAGGGATTTTTCGAAATTCGACCTCTAAGGGGGTGAAAAGGGGTTAAATGTGTTTCCGAAGAAACGTCGATAGAGCTCGAACCCGACGGCCAATCATCGTGATTTTTACTTTAATAGGACACTCGTAAAAATGCATATTAGCCAATTTAAGGTATTTTCGAAGTTCAACATTTAAGGGGCTGAAAAGACCTTAAATGTGATTCCAATAAACTATCGATATCTATCGAACCCTTCGGGATAGAGAGTTGATATTCACTTCAAAATATTGCCTACGTAAATACCTAAAAAGTAGTTTTAGGTTTTTTTGAAATTCGACCCCCAGGCAGTAAAAAGGGGCAAAATGTGTTTTTAATCAATCGTCTATATCTTTGAAACACGATTAGCTATCGCCGTGATTTGAACTTTAATTGGTTACTTTTACAAATGTCTATGACAGGACTCAAAGACGTTTCGAAATTCTTTATTTAAAGGGGTGAAAATACGTGAAATGTGTTTTCGATTATCCTTCTATATCTATCGAATCAATGGAGATATCGAAGTGCTCATTGCTTTAAATTGGTGCTTTTGTAAATATTTCAGTTATATTTAAATTATATTTTCTGAATTCGGCCTTAAACAGGTTAAAAAAGGGATAATATGAGTTTTCGACTCACATTTGATATATATCGATCCCATAGTTTTTTATATAGTGACGTGATTTTTGTTTAGGATTGATGCTTATTAAAATACCTAAAAAGTAATTTCAGGAATTTTCGAAATTCGCCACCTAAGGACGTGAAAAGGGGTGAAAAGTGGTGAAAATAGTTTTCAATTAATCGTCGATATATCTTGAACCCAGTGGGCTAATGTTGTGTTTTTTACGTCCACGAGATACCAATAAAGTATTCTAAAACGTGATTCAAGGGTTTTTTCGAAATTTACTCTTTAAGGTGGTGAAAAGACCTTGAATGTGTTTTAGATAAATGCTCTATATCTATCGAACCCGTCGAGATATACAATTAACTTTTGCTTCAGGATGATGATTACAGAAATTATCGCAAAACGGTTTTCAGATTTTTCGAAATTCTATTTCTCAGTACTGTGCAGGGGTGATGTGTGTTTTTTTAGTGAATGATTTATTTTGATTCGACTGAACGGGCTAGCGATGTGATTTACATTTCAGTTGGATATTTATACAAATGTCTAATATGTAAATTTAAAATATTTCGAAATCCGACACCCAAAAGGGTGAAAAGCACAAAATTAGTTTTCCATCAACCCACGATATCTATCTAACCAGTAGCGATATTGAGGTGTTGTTCGCGTCAGAGGGATGCTTACGTAAATATTTTAAAAAAATATGTATATATTTTTTTTCTTTGTAAGAAACGTGATTATTAAGAATAAAACTAAGTTGGTCAATATTCAAGGCAGACGATCCGAAAAGCAGAAACGAGCAGCGAGAAACAACCTCTACAGGAGTTTCACTACAGTAACCTATAGAGACGTGGTGTTGTACAACCTCTATGAGCCCAGGACACAGATATTTTATTTATTTTTTAATAACATTTTATTTTCATGAATTATTTCGACGTTACGTGACGCAGTTGTTTGTTACTCAGGTCTGAATTCCGGGAGGTTCTGGGCTCGAATTCCGTTGAAAGCTACGTGCGAACGTTCAATTCTGACAATAACTACAAGGCAGATCGAATTAGTGCAATTTACATGTAGTCTTTGAAAGGGGTAAAATTGCAGTTCGCTTTACACTTAGATTCCTCTACAACATCAGCTGACATATCGTCGGTATACTGCCATAAGTTATTAAGTCATTAATGTTATTTTGTTTAAAAACACTATTAAATTGTGGATATTAACAAAATGTGGTACGTTTCTATAATGTGACGCAACAGTACGAAATGACGAACATACTTAAAACTTGGGCAATTGTTCGTGAACAATATATACATATTCCTAGAATTTTTATCATTTATCTAATTTTGACTGGGTCACTTTTGGCAGTAAACCGACGATATATCATCTCACTAATATTAAGTTTGCTGTACCAAATACGTTTCCGTGAAACCTTTACCCACTGAAACTTTGTAATAGCAATAAAGTTCCAGTGAATATGTTGAAAATATGTTATTGAGGGCACCGTCACCAATGGATGTACACCGGGTAAATAAGATGTTTTTCATTGATTCACCTCTTACCTTAGGTGTCTGTAACTACCCCACAGCGTCAAATTGGCAGGATTATAAATAAGGTCCAGGCGAAGTCGCCGTTAATGTCAGGGACCAATTTAAGACTGCTTTTCGCGTGGACAGCTATAGCTACTTATCCTGCTGCAGAACTAGCCGCTTGGACATTCTAACATTTGATGACTCGAGTACAAATAGGTTCTTAAATTAAAGTAAATATTACCAGCAGTTGCGAATAATACTCGCGAGCAAAGCCGCGGGGGACTGCTAGTATATATATATATATATATATATATATATATATATATATATATATATATATATATATATATATATATATATATATATATATATAACTTGTCTTCGCATCTCCTACAACGTGACGAACGACTTTAAGCATTATTAAAGGACACACACACATTCTCTCTCTCCCTCTCTCTCTCTATATATATATATATGTATGTGTGAGTGCGTGGACAGTTGTGTAAGAGACCATATAAATATACAATTCAATATCGTTTTTGCTTCCGAGCAACCCTGAAATGAGTGAGTGTGTGTTTACAAACAGAAACACTTTTTAAAAGTAAATATTAAGATACATCCAGGTGCTGGGAGCCAGTGCAAGATTAGCGTTAATGCTATGTGTGTTCGGTCTATGTAGCTTTGCGGAACGATGGCTGAGGAAGGAGACGGTTTGATGGTGGTCATCTCGGGCATGTCTGGCCGATTCCCCGAATGCGACTCTGTATCCGAGCTGAGGGACAAGCTGTTCGCGGCGGAAGACCTGGTTTCCTGTGACCGCCGCCACCAAGACCTAGGTGAGTCGACGAGAGGAGATACTCGCCGCATTCCGATACTGCTGGTGAGAACTGATTGTTTGTATGTTTTCGTCAGCACTTACGGAACACTATAAGTAATCAGTAATTATTACGTCATCGTCAGCGATTTGAGAGTTTCGGAACGTTTGGCAGAGATGAACGTGTAAATAAAAGAAAACTCATACGTACATAACAAATTAAGTAGCAAACATAGTTTCCTAACCAATTTAACAGCTTACATTCTTTTAAAAAATAATTATATTTCACAGAATCATCCGAAGATATGCTTCTGAGAAAAATATCAATTTGATTTTAATGTAATTTTTTGATGGCTTCTTTGTAAAACCTTCCCAAGAAATATTTTTGTGTATAGTGTATATAATTTTATGTATCACAATGATAATTTGAATGTTCATAAAATTTTGCAGAGGACAGGTATTTTGAATCTCGCGCCCATGTCTATTTTCACTGGTGCTGCACGACCTCCCGAGCTCCAGTGGCATTAGTATATACATCCTCGCACGTATAGTCAACCGGAAACTATCCTCAGTAACCAACAGTGGTTTCGGCTATGGTTCTGTTCCTGCCGACGTCCACTGTAAGTTAATGCGGATGATTTTCGGCTGACTCCTCGCGCGAGGCTACAACGACTACCGATTATACTGGTGCTCTGAAGGTCCTGCCCCGACACTAAATATATAGACATCGGAGTGAGATTCAATACATATGTCCGCTAAAAAAAGTTCTAGACTTTCAAATCATCATGGTGATTCATTAGAATATTATGTATTCCATATAAAATATTTCATGAAAATGTTTCCTAAGCAGCCACTGTAAAAATTAATAAAATTAAGCAGATGTTTTTTTAGGAAGCAAATCATCGAAAAACCGTGCGTAAAAATATTAATGTTATAGGAAAGCAAGCTTATAAATGTCTTACGAAACTGTATTTGCAAGTCGAATTCGTAAATACGATTTTTTTTTTTAAATTTACATGTTCATCGCCGCCAGTGGTTCCAAAATCCACAAAACACTGAAAATTACGAAATTTTTACAGATTACTGAAATGGTTCCGTTACTGGTGACGAACAGTGACAGATCGTCAGTGTCCACCAGCAGTAAAGGAAACCGCAAATAATCTTCACGACCGTATTTACTGGTGTAATAACGGGGAAGACTTAAAGGACGTATACATCGCTCTTCTCGAAATTTAAGAAAGGGCACCAGAATAAGGGACAATAAAAACAACAGAATAAAAGTTGTTCTGTACATCATGATTCATGTACATCTTCGCTTCAAGATTATTTATATGTTATACAAACCGCAATTTACATCGTGATAATATCAAAATTAAGTTTTAAAACGAACACACAAAAATAACTCTCTGGAAGGAATACCATAATCTTGCCGCTAAGTTGGAAGGGGCTACGTAAGTACCCACCCTGCCTGTTTTAAGGAAAAAAACCCATCATTCATCTGGAGCGATTTGAGAAATTTTGGAACACCGAAAGCAATCTTACTAGACTACGAATTGATTCCGCGGATCCTCCCGAACAAGAGGGGATATATACTTCAACTTTTATAATATTGGCATCTTAAGTCGATTTTACAATAATGCAACAGCGACAACGCGTTTATTTGTTTAAGTGCCATCTTTCGTCAGAAATAGTAACGAAAATGAGCAAATGAAACCCGAATGGCAATTTGAATATGCGCGCCTTTATGATTTGTTTAGTTGTGTTAAATGTATTTTCTTCTCACTCAGTTGCTATAAATAGATTCCCACTTCCGAACTTCTTCAGTTAACAGCTCTTGTGCACATACACACACCAAGTTAATATGTTGGTTACGTGTGTTTAGGTCGTATGTTAAATTTGTTTGACCGGTAAAAAAACTTTATTAAATGCTCATCTTCGGGTCTTTTTCATTGTTTATTCACAAATGTGATGGTCTTTTATTGTTCTTTTTTTTTGTCGTATCCGTTTACAAACACTGTTGTGCTGTTATTCTTCCTGTTCGCATGCGAATTTCGTAGCTGCGATAGAAAATGTCCTATCGCAGCCCTTCGCGTCGCTGTCGCAATGTCGCACAATAGTAAAATCGACTTAAGGATAGAGCATTAAGTCACGATGTAATTCTATGCCCGATTGCTAGTAAATGACTCACTCGGTCATCGGCCTTAGCATAAAATCGGTGCTTTGGTAACTTTATACGATTTTTTCAAATTTTAATTTTCCATGACGTTACCAGATTTCTGTTCGATACTATTAGAACATTTGTATATAAATACCAGCAGTTAAATCATGAAACCATTGTCCTGAAATTGGGGGATGGACATAACAACGCAGTAGGAGTCCGATTCCCGTTAAAGATCCAACTTCCGAATTCGAATTTTGCTTAGGCATAGTTAGGTTTTAAAGTCGTATTTCACAATTTTAAAGTCCACTTTAATAAGAAAATATATTTTAAGCTTTACTTACATAACCTTAAACTACAGTAATCCTTGGCTTAAGCCCCTGTCCCACTATCAAATATCCCCTTTCAATATCTTCAAATAAAGTTGGCTAGTTGTGACGTCATTAGAACATCCTTATCGCGGCCATATTGGTTGGTGAAAGTTTGATAGCTTTCGTTTTCATCCAATATTTGTTAATTGAACGTGTTCTGAAATATCATAACCTTAATTCCTGCACCATGTTGAGTTGGAACGAAATTATTACTAAAGTTTTAGGTAAAAAGTTTAAAAAATCGTTTTCTCCATAATATGCACATTTCCACGCCACCTGCGAGGTAGTGTACTTGTCGCGTTATTTTCAACATGGTTTCCCCGGTTGGCCTATTCCACGATCTATTGAAGTCCTGTTTAATTAAATAATATTGTATTAAATAAAAAATGGCACTACTGTAAATTATGAAAGTGGTGTGAATTATGAGCAACTGGAGAAAAGTATTAGTCTGATTGATAATTATCTAATGGAACTTCAATTGGAATGTCTTCTTTATCTTTTTATTCTTCTTCCTGCTGGATACAAGTAAGTTGTTCTAATAGCGATGTATCATATGTCACCTCGCTGATATCGTAAGAATCCTCCTCTGATACAAAATTAACATTGGAGTTCGACTGGCCTCTGGTACACGCTGATGAACGAAACAATTACAAAAAAAAAAAAAAATTAATTAAGGAGCGTTTTTCCAGCGCTGGTGGGTGTAAAGTCTGGATTAGTTCCAACGTATTGTTAATTAATTTCCAACCCCAATATTGTAGGTTCAGTTGATTACCAAGCCACACTTGAACTTGATAATATACCCGAAATAGATGTTGATGAAGAGAAGCAGAGGTTGGGGGTAAGACAAGCTAATTGTACTCGTTTATTGTTCTAGATTTCTGGTCTTTCAGGTATTTCGAAAATTCGTCACCTCTTTCAACACTCGCATCAATCAACGTCTTCATGCCACGATCAACAGTAACAATTTCCGACAAAGGTTTACTACAAACAAAGCAAAAATATGATACATTTTTTTTTTAAATTAAAAACATCACAAAATTTACATAGAAATATTAGCAATAACCACGTGTTTTGACTACGAAAGAACGTTCAAGACAAATAGTATTTCGTTTAGGCCTTAGAAAAAGAGCAGGTATACGACCATTGCCACGCGGACAATTGAATAACAGACAGATGTTGTTCAAGGCTATACAGGCATATAAATGTATGAGGGACTGGGTTTCTTTTGAATTTATTTTCACAGAATCGTACAATTTATACGTATACGTTACACAGGCCAATATTTTTACTCGTATTACGGGTCCAGTGATGTATATAGTCGGCGTACTCGGGCATTTTATGGAGAACAGGAGTTTTCCAATTTTTGAATCGCTATAACTCTAAAAGGGTAACTCTTAGAAAAAAAAATTGTAAGAAAATTTTGTATAGATAGTTGAATCTTCTTCAATTTTTGTCTGACCTATTTTCATTATAGAACCTACTGTTTGGATGAAAAATTGCAAAAAATCTCATTTTTGCGAACTTTGAACTTCAATAAATTTTTTTTGCAGGCGTGGGATCGATGGGGACTAATCACATTTAATTTATAATGGTATTCTTAACATTCGTACTAGTTTTCAGCTCTATGCGAGTTATTGTAATCCTACCCCTATTTTTGAGTTAACTTGACAGGATTAGTCTGCACTGTTTATTTAAAAAATATGATACTAATATTTAAAATTGTCTACTGAGTCTGTGCATTTAAAATTAAGATAATTAAAAACAAATAAAGAAGAAAATTATGTAGCACAAATTTCTTAAAATGCTATTAGTTGCTAATAATTCAAAAGCTAACTAGTTCTACTAAAAGTATTATTCAAAATATTAGAGAAAATTATACTTATTATGATTTCTTGAAGTTTTCCTGATAATCAATTTATTTTGCATAATTTACATACTGACAGCTCTTAATTTGAAAAAAAAAAAAAAAAAGAACTATAGAATAATTGCGCATGTATTCTAAAAGCATGACCAACCACCTAAGTTAGATAAAACGAGCTCCAACAAAATTTGACATTGCGACATATCTTCAAACACATTTGATAGTAACCGATCACCTTTTTTTTGGCGCAAAAATTCCATGACAAAATTTCGTCAAATATTCGTCTTCCAACTTTATTGTCAAATATAGTTGGAGACAAATATTGACAGTGTGACAGGGCCTTTAAACATAATTTTATCGTCAACCGAAATTATATCATAGTTGAAAGTAAAACATCCAAACAGCGTACGACTACTGCCAAAGTGACATGTAAATGTTTTGGCAGGTTCTTGGGGTGCTCCTAAATACGCTGCAATGCTGAAGAGTTTGGACGAGTTTGATGCGGAGTTCTTCGGACTGAATCCTGCCCAAGTGGAAAGCATTGACCCGCAGGGGAGAATAGTTCTAGAAACTGTTTACGAGGCCATAATTGATTCAGGTATGTGACTCCAGATTTTTGTTTTTATCTCGTAGCATTTGTGGTTTACTTCACAACCTCAAACGAACACTAAAAAAAAAAAAAAAAAAAAAACACTTTAATTGCCACTATACCAATTTTGTTGCAGAGAAAAAAATAGTGTTAAGTAAATGACTGCAAATATTGATTTTTAACGAAGAAACATATTAAGTATATGGTTTTGAAAACGAACATTTTTATGGCCATTTAAAAATTCTGGAGTAATCTTTATGATAATGGTATTTGTAATTTCTTAAAGACAAGCTCTGTTTTATTTATTTTTTGGTATAAGACAATTATATAATGAGAGAAACCTTTTAAGGAAGAAAATTTACATAAAACAAAATGTATGCTTAAAATATAGATTTCACTACCGCAGACTGAAAACCCTAAGAAGAAATTGCTGATTATTACTATAACGGTAACCGTCGTTTATGACGTTCAGCGTATGGGTCTACATGTTTATGACGTTTAGCGTGTTGGCCTACATATAAATGAGTGTGTCATTTTGTTTACAGGTCAGAACCCACAAAAAATGCGCGGCACAAACACTGGAGTCTTCGTGGGTATATCGTTCAGCGACTCCGAGCAGTTTTGGTCTCACAAAGTCGAAGAAGAAAACTTATCTCGTTACCTTCTGGGAAACTCCGATGCTTTGGTAGCGAATCGTATCTCGTACGTTTTCGACTTCAAAGGTATTATACTATTGGGGTTTTGGTTAATGCTACATACAATTACTGTTATTTATTTGTTTTTTATATTAATTCTTCCTATAAACACACAGTAACGGATTGGAGATTAAGCTAATATGAGCTATAACCGAAATTGTGAAATTATGCATGTATTGTTGGTGTTCGTGCCAACCAACGATTCCGGTACTGTACGCTGTTCAAATACTGCTTTTTTTTCGCTTCAACATACTAATTGTTGAGCTAAATATGTTAACAGGTTTGTTACGACCAAACGAACCTTATAAGGCTCGCAATGTAAAACGTTTGTGAATATTAAAGCTATTGTGTTAGGAATTTAGATTTTTTTTACTACAACCGGGAATTCATTCAATATAGTGGTACTTAGACGGTAATTTCAAGTTAAAAGTAGTAAATATTGTAGCCATAAAATGAACTAGCCTTCAGTTTGTAGTCTACACGACTTTAAACAGAGTACGTTTAACAAATTTATAATAGTAAGCTCCCGGTGACGTTTTGAGAACTGGTATCTTTTTTCTTCTTCAGGCACACTATTTATCTGCGACTCAAGGATATAAGCAAGCAATGGCGTGTATTCGAGAAAATTATAATCAGTTTGTCACACACCCCCATTGCAAAAATCATGTAGAGATCACGAGATATTTAATATAATTTAGCTTTACCTACTTCAGTTATGAAGAAAGTGCAGGTAACTGTCATTCCTCCGTCAAACCAATCACCCCTCACGGCCAGTTTGTCTCGGGAGTGTGTTTGATTGATGACCTGGTACCACTGCAGTAAGTTTGTCAGTGAGCCTGGGGCAGGATTTTGAACTTAGGGCATAAATATATTTGAACAAATATATCGTTAACCTTTGTCACGTGCGCATGACTGAGAGCGAAACGTCATTGGTAATCTATTTTAATCGACCTTTATCTAGTATTTTATCTATGATCTACTTTCGAAACACTGCGACGAATTGTGTTCGTAACAAGGCCCCAGGGGTATGTCCAGGAGTCGGTGTTGGGAAAGTAATACTGAATAATTTTATATAAGGATAGTAATAGCTGTAAAGGAGATTTAGGAATTCCGGGTCGTAAACTTGATGAATGGTAGATAACGCGAAACTAGGCATTTGTCGTCAGTGAACATGTGTCCGAAAATGATTCCCTGCAAAGTTGTAGGGTGAACGTTAGTGCGCAGATTTGAATTCCGCACGCTCCGAGGTGCCAGTATAGTGGCTGAGAGACGAGTGTGAATATTTGTGTTTAGGGATGCATGCATCTAGGCGCTTGTTTGGGTCAAGAGCGCAAGGGCCGATTGCACAGTCATATTGAGTAAAATCATTGCAGAGACGAAAAGTGAGTGAACTCTAAGGAAAAACTGAGGAATTCTTAAGGTGCCCTCAGACCTTCCTTAAGATTTTCTCCAGCTGCAAATCAATCATGGCGGCTGTAAATAGTGGTTAGAATGCCACATAGTAGAGAATATTATTCTTATTTTGAATTTATTGGTAATATTTTAGAGGAAGGACAAACCCATGGTGTACAGAAAGACAGCACTGATATCTACAAAATAATTTATATTCGTTGTACATTCTTACACGAAAGCGATGTCGTGTGTTTGATGGTACACTTGTTTTCAAACAAAATTGTTACGATACCATTTTATAAACAAAATCAACGACGTATTTTCATCGTTTTTATTTTGCATTTTTTCAAATTTATAGTTCGCGAAACACTAAATATAAATTATCAAATCGCCGTCAAGTAAGTTTTGTGTATAATAAATTGTAAATAACATGCATTTTAGCTACATTCGCAAGTAAATGCATGAAGATAAATTATTTTCCTCGCAAGTATTGTGGTAACATTCCACCTCAACTGAGATTTATCAATTTCCTGACTGTGCAATACAAACGACAAATTCTCAGATTTTACTCAAGTTCTCCTTAATTTCACCTTTACCTCAAGACTTTCCTCACATGACTCTGCAATCGACCCTAAAACATAGCTTATCTTTACACGCACTCCCAAAACTTTGCAGTTGTCATTTCCGGGCACATGTTCACCAACAGTAAATGCCAGATTTTGTGTTATCTACCCCTCACAAAGTTTACGACCACTAAATCCGTAACATTCTATATGTGTGTTCACTATAGTTCACCACGTTAATAATATTTCAATATTTAATTTTAACTACAAATTTTACCAATCTAAGAGTTACTGTGAACTGCGATCACGAACGATTATAATCGACAGTCGTCAATAACATCGTAATATTCAGTAATAACAAAAGTGCTCAAGTGCACGGTAAATCGTTTGCAACTCAAGAGGGCGTTTAAGGCCATTATTTCGGGCTGTTTTATACGACAATGTGAAAGAAAATATATGACAATATTTTATACAGGCTCATAACATTTTGGCACGTAAATTTTTCAAAATTTTACTATCATTCTCATTAGTGTACTAATTTAAGTAAATAAAAGGCCTATATTCGAGCAAGTTTACAACTCGCAGGAAATAAAATAATAAATTTAACGAAAAAATAGCAAATAAGTTACATACTACTTTCGTTCGTAGTCGATTTTTCGTAGTAATGATATATTTCCCCTAATTTATTATTTGTGTGTGTTCCGTTGATGCATTGTAATAATATGTTTGAGACAAACTAATTCATCGCCCTCTGCAAAACCCCCATCCCCTTCCTACTTAAACTGCAATCCTATCATACAACGAAAGGGTTCCAGATTTCCGTTGGCTCCCGCGCAATATCAATCTAACCTACAATGTTACGAGCCCACGCCAGGTGACAAGCATTTTCCTGCTGCTGTTTAACACCCTCTTAACGTAATGCGATAAGTTTATAATCAGGCACTTGGCCGAAGCTCTTGGCTGGCAGATGATACATCTTCCTCCTCAAACATTTATTTATTATTACTTTTTTTTTTTTTTTAAATTTACCTATTTTGACCTTTCCGACCCTTCAGAGATACTTTTCTTCTTCAAATTATTTTTAAAATTTTTCAATGTTCTTATAACCCAACTGCTTGTAGTAAACATATTAATCGTATTTTTTTACTTGACCTACTTTCTGTCTGGGATACAGGGTCATACATTTTCGATACTTTTACATTGTCTCCTTTATTACAAAACTTCAAGTATCTTTAAAATTATATAATCACACAGAGCGCCTTATTGTGACTTACCTGGGAACTCTTCATTACTTCATTTGTCACATTCATTAATAATTTTAAATTCTCTCTATGAAAACAGGTACAGCACTACAATACAATTTTCGTTTTCCTACCAAGGCAATCCCCAGCGGGGTCGGTTCTCAGCTTCTCGCGCGTGTGTGTGTATGTGTGTGTATATATATATATATATATATATATATATATATATATATATATATATATATATATATATATATATATATATGTGTGTGTGTGTATTTGTGTTTATATATATATATAAACATGTTTTTCTTATCAATATATCTCTATTAACTGTTGAGCTTCTCTTTGTTGATAATTTGTAGAATAATTGTATACTCAAATAAATATAGTCATGCCCATCAGTATTTATTTTCTCTATTAAGTTTAGTACGTCTTTCTGTTAGAAATTTTTACGTTAATGTGTACTCTGTTAACTATAGTCATACATCTAGTGCTGTATTATGTATTTGGAAAATTACTGAACTGACGTAGTATATTACGTTGTACTTCAATATTTGCTGCATTATTATAATAGTGTTATACTTATATATTGTTTATAATGTTGTACCAATGATGATGTACTTCATGCATGCGCAGATGTGTTATCAAATAGCTTTGTTACTAGGAGCGCCATAAATCAGCTAGACTGTTTGCTGCCATGACAAAATACGACAATATAAAATTGCATACATCAGTTTAAAAATAAAGTTCTTCTCTTTCTTCGGGAATCGTGTCGGATGATGTCACTAGTCGGCGCGTTTTCACGCGTATCTCCCGCCTCCCCCGTCCCAGCTATTCCGGTTCCTCTCCATTGTAGGAACCTCATTCGATGTCATCTTTAGGGGCAAGTAGATGCCTACGGGCGTCCAGTAACTAATCTGCATCCAGGGTGCGATACCCAAGCCCTTGGCTACACTCCTCTTACGATATTAATTTGTTCCTAATATAAGTAACCCCTTGCCAACATAGACTTGCACAGTAGCTCCAGAACTATGTATCCAGCAGAGTAGTGAGCCATGTTGGTCGCACTCCTAGCAAATGCAATAGAGATCTATACTATTACCACGTTCCTCGTACGTACTACACATGTAACATGCGGTTTATCTATCTCCGAAATAAAAAAACTGAATGTTTGTTTCCAGGTTTAGTGTAATTACTCGAGATCTGCTCTCGTAGGGCGTGCAATAAAATACCGATTTATATTCTTTCTTGAACATGAACGTCACGTACTCTGGGTGCCTACTGCCGCCCCTCTTTCTATATTCAGTTCCACTATTCAGCAAAATTATTCACGACGTATGATATCACGGGGTGCCTACCGTCGCCCCTGATATCCGATACAAATTGCCAAAAATTGGAGACCTTCGTCCTCCCTCGACATTCGTTCCCAAATGCCTCGACCCACTTTCTCTATCGTGGCTATTCCCTGTCTTGGCGGGAAACAACCCTCCCAGTCCAGTGGTCACGAGAGGATGCCTCCGGCCAATCAGTGTCGAGCATCCTTCAAATCTCCCCCCTCAGAGGACAGATTCCGCCTCAGTTCACCTCGCCTTCTTTTATTTTCAAATTACGTTTTACATCTAAACTTATATATTTTAAATTAATACCTAAAGTTGCACGTTACACTATACAGCTCTATGCTAATAACAAGGCGACGTGTGCGAAAAATAACCAAGAGGAAAGGGGTCGAACTATTGAACAAATTAATCCATTTACATTTCTGGTAATAAAAATCGTATTTTGTATATATGGTAGGCTTAGAATGATGGCGTTGTAAGTCATGTAAATTAATTCACACAAAAACGATTAACTGTTTGTACATATAAAATATAGCGCCCGTTTATTAGTACTTGAATTTTACTTCGAAAATCTGAGTAAAAATGTGTAAATATTCTAATGGAACTTTCTTTTAAAACTTGTTTGATATGAATGAAAAAAGCACCTCTTAATAAGAGTGATTTACACCACCATAATTCTAAGACCCTCAGGTGTACTATGGTTTTTGTTGTAGTAATTTTTTTTTTCGGTAGTATCAAAGAAAACTTGTAGTTAGTCGAGAAAATAAATATTCCCTTCACACTGTTATGTTGGTAGCGTGAATCTTAAAAAAATAATAAACTGAATGTGCTGTTATCTTTTGGCTTGTGGTAAGGTTAATTCAACTACACGTTAGGAAGATAAACGAATTTCTTATCGACGAGTTTGGCAAGGGAAAAATTCTGCCGACAGTTGCGCTGGTCTCGTTAAGGTGGCTATGAACTTTGCCGATGTCGGTACTGAGGATTCACGAATGTGACTGCAAAAATTATTGTATTTACGGTCTTGTAAGACAAACGAAGAACAGACTCACGAAATACTTTAAACTACATTCGTGAATCCTCGGTTCCGTCCTCAGCAAAGTTCTTAGCCCCCTTACTGATAGCAGCGCATCTAGCATCAGAATCTTTCCCTTGTCAAACTTTAAGGCTGCCGCCTGGTGAAGGGTATGTTTGTGTGTGTGTGTGTGTGAGGCGAAAATCGATGAGGTGCTACGAGTGACGCCGGCCGGCACATGTATTGTGATATCGCCTCTACGGCTTAAGTCGTAAACGTGCGCGCAGTGTTCCCGCAGTAACGTTTTTACTGTGGGACTTTAAGCTGTGACCATATTATTTTATTGAACGCGTCATTGTAGCAAAGTCCAATGTACTTGTAGACCTCCATTTCGAACAAATCCGGTACATATATCTTGACAAACAACCGCGTGAAAATGTCGATCTTACCCAAGTTTGAGGGCTTTAAAACAATACTTATAATGTGCGTGGTGTCTTGAAAGTCACATTCACAAGCAGTCTGAAGTGTGTTTTCTTTTCCTAGATAAGCATTTTGGACGCAAGTTTACTGATCTCTGAGAAAAAAACGTAACTCCGAACACGCTGCACGCGGTTCGAACACCCAGGCGGCCGCCTTAACATTTACTATCCTAACCTGTAATAGATATAATCTTACTGGTTGTGAAAACACAATCGGTGTTCTCGCAGAATCACTCAAGATGTTCGTTATTGGCCAACAGTGTATTTGCTCGTAGGACCCAGTGCGGCGCTGGACACGGGCTGCTCGTCAAGCCTGCACGCCGTGGAGGCAGCCGTCAACGCCATCAGACATGGTAGGTGCGACGCGGCCGTCGTTGCCGCCACCAACATATCGCTCAACCCGCTCCTCTCCGCCGCACTCTGCAAGGCCGGGGCTCTCAACCAGGACGGCCGCTGCAAGGTCTTCGACGACGCTGGTGAGTATACGTCCCTGCGCCAGCCGCTTTCACGTCGTCCCGGACTGCTTCCCTCCCCTATTCTTTCTGCACGGTCGCGTCGTAGCTATAGCCATGTTCAGAAGACAGTTCCACACCAGAGGCAGTAAAAATGTGTTAGCGTAAACTGGGTTTACATTTGGCGTACTGCTGATTTTTGTTTTAGCCATTTATTTTCGGTGGTGGCAACGAAAACTGGTTATTTGTCGAGGGAAGAAAGTTTTCCTCGCACAGCCTAGTTCTGGAATTATAGTACTGTTATCTGCTGGCTTGAGGTGAAAACACAATCAGTGTCCTCGCACAATGTTACAAGCTGTGCGGTAATGTTTGATAGTATATTTGGTGTGTGTTTGCGTACAGCTGACGGCTACACACGGGCCGAGGCTGTGGTCGCGGTACTGCTGCAGCGGGCCGCGGACGCTAGGCGGTGCTACGCCGAAGTGGTGGAGGTGCGCGTCAACTCTGACGGCTACAAGGAGAACAGCATCATGTTCCCTTCGTCGCGTATGCAGGCGGCGCTCATGCGCGAGGCCTACCTCCACGCTGGTCTCAGCCCGGACCTCGTCGGCTACGTCGAGGCACATGGCACCGGCACTAAGGTATCTCACTATATAGCGTACATGTATACAAGATGTCAGGTAATTCGAAGATATGGAGATTGCCAAGTCGTACGTTATGAGAAACGTTTAACTTAAGGTAAAAATAGGGAAGGTGGCGGTAAAAGGTAAGATAATTAATGGAAACGGACTGCACCACATGAATCTGTGACCAAACCTAAGAGAAAAATACTCTGTTAAAAGTTGCCAGGACCTTTGTTTACGAGAAAGATGACATGGTAGTGCGAACAACCTACCCTTTATTCCCGTTCGCTGGTATTTTGTACCTAACTCCTAAACTAAGGACCTTGCGACTTTTTACCAAATATATTTTTTTTTATTAGTTTTGGTCACTAATTCATGTGGTGCTATCTACCGTATCCGCGAATTACATAAGGTACCTGCAACGAATATGACCTGCTTAAGGTTCAAAATCATTGTGTGCCTAAATCATTAATAATGTAACACATAGATTATGTAAGACAGCTATTTATTGATGGTGTATGTTCATACTGTAGACTAGTGTGTATGGAACACACGTCGATCTCGGCATTACCAGACAATGGCGACTAGTGGCCCATATTCGGTACAGGTACCTTATGTAAGATAAGAAATACAACTACGATCTGCTGAAAGAACTTGGAATAGAAACTCTGGATGAGCTGGAAAAAAAAAAAAAAAAAAAAAAAAAAAAAAAAAAAAAAAAAAAAAAAAAAAAAAAAAAAAAAACAAGAAGTATTCTGCACATCTAAAAATTATGTCAGAAGGCATGCTACTAACCATAGTAAAACGATACCAACCGAGAAATCAACGAAATGCAGGAAGACCGCAGGTGGCATTGATGCTCGAACGAACTAAGAGATGAAAAGGCCTTGGAAGAAGAAACATTCTAAGCAAACATTCATATATAAATAACGTACACATATCTGCTTTATAATGCCAAAAGTAACGCTATTTATATTTTTATGAAATAAAAGTGTTGTCTAAAATCAGTCTAAATAAATCAGACATTAACTAATGAATTAAAAGACTTATGTACTAAATCATAATGTAATAGGTTTGATTATTTAAATAAGTGTTATTTGTTATTTCACCAGCAAGCAAGCTAATAGTTTATAGATAGTCTTCAGTAAAAATTCTGACTTTCTCGCAGACTACATTTCTCGTCGAAGACTCGTCAGTGTACATCGATTAATCAGTTGAAGTAGAGAAACGTTTCAGGGCTGGAACTGTCCTTGCAGGTGGGCGACCCGCAGGAGCTATTGGCGATCGCCGAAGTGTTCTGCGACAATCGCACTTCCCCGCTGCTGGTCGGCTCCGTCAAGTCCAACATGGGCCACGCCGAGGCGGCGTCCGGCCTCTGCTCTCTCGTCAAGGTCATCCTTTCCTTCGAGAGCCAGCAGATCCCGCCCAACCTGCACTACAAGCAACCCAACCGACAAGTGCCGCAGCTCTTGGACGGCCAGTTAAAGGTGCGAATCATACGGGAGATACATACTAATTCGGAATACTAGAAATTCACTGATTACCAGTGGTTTTTCACTGATTGCCGATGGATGAGTTTCAACGAATTGAATCGGTGAAAACCTACCGATTATCAATGAATACTTACTAGTTCACCTTTTTAAATATCTGCTCTTCAATTCTGGATCATTAACCATTCATTGATTACTAGTAGCTTTCTTTGATTTACTGTAAGTCACAGAAAAATTATACATTGGGAATAAAAATAAAAACAGTCTTGTAATCAGTGAAATTTCACTGATTCGCTTTTCAAACGTCTGCACACTAAATCGAAATCAGTTAAGGGCTTGTTCTTGATTTTTTTTCAGACGTGCCAATAACTCAAATATTTTTTAACCAAAAGTTTTGAAAAAATTTGAGTCAATGTGCAATCACGATGCACAATACTGTGGACGCGTTTTTTTTAATAATGTACCATCCGCCAGCAAAAAAATAACTTCCTTCATTTTTGCTTATTTTCACGACGAAAAACGTGGTATTTTGGGTAATGAAATCTAAAAAACCGTTCAGTATAATTCTACAAAAAAATTCAGCTACAAATTATAACATATAAGTGTCAAAACTGTGCAGCGAAATTTTGATATGAGTATCAGGTAGCAATAAAAAAATATTTTCGAAATTACTGCAAAACTCCGTTACAAGGCCTTAAGAAAAATATTCGTTTCTAGCAATAAAAAAGATGCTTCAAGTATATTTGGTGCAATTATTTAAAATATTTGTTGCTTAACTTATATTTTTCGGTAAATTTATCGTAGTTCCACTGTTACACACGAAGATAAACGTCACACATTTTAATGACTGCTGCCATATTTTAAAAATCCACAGCAATTGAATATTATGGTTCTGAGTGAAAAAATATAAAATTCCCCAATTAATATCGGACGTGTTCTGATTTAGCACGTGTTCATTGGAAGAAATAAATAAATCACCATAAAGTGGGGTTATTTTGAAACGTTGAGGTAATTTTGGACATCGTATATTTAAATAATGGTTCCCAGCCCCTTCATTTAATAAAGATTGTCATTCACAGTGTTACAAGCACACAATATTTGTAATAATTTTCGTATGAATTGAACTTAATCGGCTGATGAAAAGTTACCCTTGGAGGTTCAAAGTAATCTCATTGTCTATGGTAGAGCATAGAGCATACAATTTTATTAATTATTTTGAGGAAATGTTTCTCCTAATAGCTCAAATTTATCATGAGCGAGATTTTTAGTGGGCATTTAAAATTACATTTAATTTTATTTTATGTGAAGCGTCGTTTTAACTGTCAGAAGAAAGAATGACTAACGCGTTCACACGTGTTTCCGGAACGTGTCCGATTCTGCATCCCTACTGTTCCTAATTCCTAAGGTAATTACAATAGACTAAACTTGATGAGACGATTGCAGCCGGAATTACGGACATTGCCAGGTTCCGTGGAAAACTGCACCACTACCATCAAATCAGACTCGGGAAAACATGTCTCTCCACCAGCAGGGCACCCTTACTTGTTTCTTAGATTTGGGAATCGAGACCTCAATGCATCGAAAATTCCATCCCAGATCACGCCGCATGCAGTTACGGGCAGTATCAACGCACAAAGAGAAACTTCTAAACTAGCAGAAGTATCACAGTAAGAATACAGATCACCAGACGTTATCACACCGATAACATACAAAAAAAATATTGGTCCGTATTTAGCCATTAAGCGAATCTGGGTTTTATTCATACCTGGAACTTTCTCAAATTTGTGGTTTCCATTATTAGTATTGATGTTCCCTTCCTCTATTCCAGCGGTATTTAAAACCTTGCCATCACGATTCCAATCCATCTGGCTGGATATGACAGGAATTCGGTCCATCTCAGCGGCTTGCCCAGCCCGTGCTACTCCTTATTTTCCACGACATTTTTGGGTGAATGTCCTTCGATTTCCATAGCATTTTAATTTCTTCACGGTGAAACTCAGGCTTTAGCTTCCAACTGCCTGAGCGTTAAAACGTCGACCGCCCCACCCACTAGTCTTTTCTGCCATACTTGTTCGTGGACTTCGCTTCCACCGATAGAAAGATACCATTTTGGTACATACCAGTCATTGGGACTGCTTGGGAGTTCCCCACTTTAGTTCATCACCCGAAGTGACTATACAGCTGGGCCGTTAGTAGGCAGAGGGTTACTATGAGCTACGAGAGGATGTTTGAGACGCATCATTAGCCCTTACCTCAACCATGGTTTGTGTACTCTACTTCACGAGGCCCGGCAATGAGTCCGAAGCTTCATCGATCGGAAGTAATCACTCAACGACAAGGCGGAAGTTCCACCAGTAACTGGTCCATTGGAAGGGATTGTGCTACCTGGAGTAAATATAAATCTCACCGAGCATAGAGTGGTTCCAGGCGGCAACCCGTTATTCCCGTACTTTACACCCATGACAGGTTGGTCTCCCTGGATAATCCACCGGCGAGACACACCTCCTGACCGCCGCGAGTGTGTAATATCTAAGTGTCAAAGATTATGTGCTTGTGTGCTGTCAGGTGGTGACGGAGAGCACGCCCTTTCCCAAAGACCTGGCCGCTATCAACTCCTTCGGCTTCGGCGGGTCCAACGCTCACATGATCCTGCGCCGACCTGCGTCACGGCCAGTCACCGTCGACGCGAGGCACGAAGAACTGCCGGTCGTGGTGGGGGTCTCCGGCCGCAGCGAGAAGGCTGTGAAGACCCTCCTGGACGCCGTGAAAAAGGAGGGCTTCGACGAGTCCGTCATAGGCTTGCTACACGGCGTGTACGACTGTGACATACCACGCCACCCTTACAGAGGGTTCGTGACGAGGACGCCGTCCGGCCGAGTCAACAAGGTCATCCAGGTGAAGTTATTTTAGTCTTTGCCTATCCCGAATTCCTGGCCAGAGCAAGGATGGCGTTATATCGGTTAAATTATATTCAACGAAGCTCAGTCATCTTTCATGTTATTACTTTTGGACTGAAACCATTTTGTGCACTAAGCAGAGGAAATATAGCCACATGAAATACAAGTCTTTAGAAAAACATGATATTGTGTTTTCGAATGTTTTTTTGGTGACGAAAACACTAATTTTCTCTCATTAAAGCAATAGCCTAAAAGAGCTTACAAGAATGTGTTGGACGCACCGAAATGAACACAAGTAGGACTCAGCCCCAACTAATATAATAAAACCGGTAAGTACTTCTATTCTTGCTCGCGCCAGAAATACTATTCACTGAGATCATTAGTACACAGTGCAAAAGAAAAATTAAGCACTTTTTGAAAAGGGACATAATAATTTATTACCGCCATGATGCATATACAGGATTCTGAAGGCTCTTGATTATCTTGGCTATGAATCGACAAAGATTGTACGAATTCTTGATGCTAAAATTACAGATTTCATGCTCACAATAAATTCACGGCCAATTACATTAATTTTTATAACATATCCGAATATGTGACTGAGTGCATGTAAGGAAAACAATTGCCATTTTTGGCAATCCCACATTTCAAATTGTGTGGTGTAAAACATTTATAAAGGGACTTAACACAGTTTAATTAATGTGTTGCAGAAGTATATAAAAACCATATCACCAACATGGCTTTTAAAGTACTCACTTATCTAAACTGGCTTATTGTCTTCAGATAGTAAATCTATAAAAAATTGCTCTCTTTACTTAGAATAGCAGAAAATATGCGAAAAAAATTAAAGTATTGAAAAAAATACTGGTTGTGTTGAATCGGTAAATGGTTGGTAAAACCATAAAAAGTCAATATTCATGAGAACCCAACGTTTTCAAGGGCTGCTATAGCTGACTGGCTAACTATATATGTGCTGAAATGAATTCAATATTATTTTCAAAACCTACTTTAAGCAAGTTTTGCAGCCCTTTTATCTACGTAACAAATGCACTGTGAAATAACAGGAAATATAGCCTACTTACATTATTTGTTTCTATATTACTTAATATGTAATAATTAAGTTGAGATTTAGCTACATGGAAATCAAATAAAAGTTATGTGCCTTGCGAAACTTATTTGGTAACCTACTTGCAAAGACTTTGTTTGAAAAATTACAAAACATTATAACATGTATAGTTGTTATGAACAAACTCTTCTTTGACTGAATCCCTCAACAAATGTTATCTTGTGGAACATGTAAGCCACCTTTAACAAGGTTATATTACTTTGCAGAAATGTTCGCGGACTCGCAGGCAAATATGGTTTGTCTTCTCCGGCCTTGGCAGTCAGTCTAGTCACATGGGAGCTGAGCTGATGAGAATACCAGTTTTCAAGAGCACAATTGACAGCTGCGCTCAAGCAGTGAAGGGATTCGGCGTGAACTTGCATAACATCCTGTGCTCCGACTTCGACTTCTCAGAGGCCGACTTCTCAACGACATTTGTGGCGATCGTATCGATGCAGGTAGGGGGAGAGTTTACACGCTTCTCTGAGTTCTCTTTGCGCTGTTTGCTGCCGGATAGTGGCATCTATGGAAATGTGCCAGACCGTATGACCCAAAGTATAGCTAAAGGTAATGTAAAAATGTAGAAGAATTAAGCCTTGGCTATCCCTAGGGCATAGGTAATTTGCGATTTGAGGAAAATCAACTAACATGTCGTTATGTATGTCAAATTTGGTGCTTTTACGATGATCGAAGGAATGCGAGTAAATTATATTTAACAATCTGTTAGCCTTTACTAAATGCACACCTTAGTTACGGTCGTAGGGCAGGGAGGACAAGACTCTGCAAGATGGTTATTGGCTTAGTTTATATTTTCAGCCAAATCGTATCTTTCCGCGCGTAACGGCTAACAATACGAAATCTGTACACGTCTCTTGTCGTTTGTGGGCATAAAATAATAGTCTGATAAAAGTTTATAAATTATATGAAACACTAATATGCCGAATTCAGTTGATTTTATTTCAGTAAAGTAGCATTCAAATAGGAAAATACACGGAACTACATTCGACAATCTGCTGCCAACCGCACAGCGAGTAAGGTAACTATTGTTAATGTTAAATTCTTACGCGGTAACGACTTGCGAATTTTTTTACAAAGGTTAAATATTTAGTGCTCACTTTATCCCGAACGGCCTATACACCTGGCTCTATGGACAGTCGCCTCTGGCACCTTCGCTGGCCGACTGACCCCGAATTCGCAGTTAACCGTTATTAATGCTCTTAAATGTCCAGTTAACTCTTAACTCTTAAATGTCCTGCCTCTACGTCCTAGTGTCTTAATTTCTTATTGGTCATCCGAATCCTGCTGGATGGGTCCTTGTTACAGCAATCTGGTGATTTGGTGTTGTAGTGACAATGTTATACATAGTTATTCCATGGAACCAATAATAGGCAGACTTGGATTTGAAATTTAGAGCGTAAATTAACTGTTCACGCTGTAGCCCACAATTTTAAGATTAGCAAATAAAAAGAACAAATTTTCAATATAAAACAATGCAGTATGCATGATAAATTGAAGACTGTTTATAAGATAACATACTTGTATCTTTGTGATGTTAAATGTTTCTTCCAGCACAAAAATAGTGGTCCCGATTTGCTAAAAATTAATTTTTCCTGTTCATATTGTGGTAGATACCTCTGAAATTCCATTAATATCTGTGACTGCAGTAAAGAATATTGGCGTATGGTGGTCGTGTTCCAAGGCATGCAATATAAGCTCCGACTATAGGCTTAGAGCATGTGGGCTCAGTGTGCCTACCGGTAATATCACAATAAACATGTGTTGTGTAGACTGAGGTATTTACAGGCTGTTACTGAACAACACGGACAAACTCCGGCAGGTGATTCCTTATGAAAAAACGAGCAGAAATTATACTTTGCATTTTTTGCCTAAACTTAATATTAAGATAGCAATAAGTTTCTGAATATCAACATTTATAATCGTATTTCCCCAAAATATAGGAAACTAAATAACTTACAAAAACAATATTGCAGCACGTATAAGTGCTGCTGGGACCTCCAAACCACCAGCAAATACAACTTGATACCTTCCACCCTTATGAAAATAATATATGTGGGTACCCTATAATTGCATACAACTATTTTACCGTCAGGATTTTCGAACATTTGAAGATGGTTTATTAAGAAATGAGACCGGTGTAACAAAAAAGGTCCTCTTGTTGCAACTGTTTAGGACATACAGTTTATAATCGAAACACATCTGAATATTCGCGCAGACATACAGAGCCTAGAGCATAGGCAACCCTGCGAACATCCATGTGTTGTGTGAAGCGTACAGACGATGGTGGACATTCAATGTAAACAAGTTCAATACTGTTACAGTTGCAGATAATTTGTTGCTAGCATTCTGCGTAGGTATACACGTTGTAGCAGTTGTGAGCGAAAATGGTAGTTCCCTGGCAGCCGAAACATGTGCAAATAGTATTGTATTCGTAATTATGATAATAAACCAAACACGATTATCTTCGTGAGGTAATAATTGAAAAAATAACAATAATAGCACAGTGTCGGTATCAAAGTTGTTTCTGCAAAGTATGGCAACTACAACCACTAAGGTGGTATAATGGTCACTATGCTTGTCTCCCTACAAGGAGATACTGTTTTTATTACTACCGGTTGTCACGCCAATTTTTACATTTGGTAATCGTGCCTGTACGATGACGTTAGCCGGTGGCTTTTATCATGGATCTCCTATTTTCCTCATCCTCCATTCCCAGTGTAACTCCATGTCCACACCATGTCACCCCTCTTGGGCTCTCAAAATCTTAATCTCTTCATTCATTCTGGCAGTATTCCTACAAGAAATCCTTTATACATGTTGCTGATTCTAAAGTCATAAAAACGCTTTTATGTTTGTTGTTTTTTTTTTTTTGTGGCTCTTACTGTCTTTATTTGTTTAATTCCAATACGTGTACACAGCACAGTGGTACGCATTGTTATCACGCAATACTTTGTTTTTTAAATGCATCTGACCCACGATCGCAACCCGCACAACTACTTCTGCGTGTGTATTGCAAGTAGTATTCACGGCTCGACACTCTGTTACGCATGCATGCTATTTTTTTTAAGGAGTTTGGCAAAAACTGTTTATTTCGACAAGACTAAGCTCTCTGAACTGATTTTGTATTTGCAATCACACCCGTGTTACAAATTAAGTGAATGTCATGACCTACAACATTTTCAAATGTGTAACTTGCCCGATTTATTGCTGCATCGTGTGGGGATCGTAACGTTTATGCAAATCAATTACATTTAAAATATTGATTTTTGGGATATAGCATGTTTTAGAGAAACAACATTCATACCGACACTGTACTTTTATTTTTCTTTTCCAAGTATTACCTCACGAAGTCATTCGTGTTTGGTTTATTGTCAGCATGACGAACACAATACCATTTGCACATGTTTAGACTGCCTGGGACCTACCATTTTCGTTCACAACTGCTACGACATGTACGCAGAATGCTAGCAACAAATTGATCTGCGACTTTAACAGCATTGTACTTGTTTACAGTGAATGTCCATCATCGTCTGTACGCTGCACACATCACATGGATGTTTGCAGGATTGCCTATGCTATAGGCTCTGTATGTTTGCGCGAATATTCAGATGTGTTTCGAGCATAAACGGTATGTCCTAGACAGTTGCAACAAGAGGACCTTTTTGTTACACAGGTCTCATTTATCAACAAACCGTCTTCAAATAATCGAAAAACCTGACGGTAAAATAGTTGTATGCAATTACAAGCCAGCCACCCCCTATTATTTCATAAGGGTGGAATGTATTAAGTTGTATTTGCTGGTGGTTTGGAGGCCCCAATAGTATTAAGAAGTGTTGAAAATATTGTTTTGTTTATGTCATTTAGCTTCCAATATTTTGGGGAAATACGATTATAAATTTTGATATTCAGAGTCTCAGTACTCCCTTAATATTAAGTTTAGGCGAAAAATGCAAAGTATAATTTCTGCTCATTTTTTCATAAGGAATCTCTCGCCGGAGTTTGTCGAATTTGTTCAGTAACATCCTGTATTATAGGATAATACGTTTCTTACCTCTTGTACGCTACTGGAAGAATTGTGTACCTGATCCTACAAGTCTAATGGATCCACAGGCAACTCAGTGTTGTGTATAGCCACTTCTTAGCTCCGCATGCCTTGGTACATGACCACGATACGCCACTGGTAGAAAAAGAATTCCCACCCGACTCGGGCGATTTTGGTAACAAATATACTGTCCGCGTGCCAGTTCTGAGTCCCTGGCGGGTACGTGTTATTCGCCGTAAAGATTTAAATAATATAACGAGGCCCAGTAGCATGCAACACACATGCTAGGCGTAGTAACGTCGTAAGTTAGGATGTGTTTGTTATTGTATTAGGCCTACTGTAGTGTGCATGGAGTTTAAGAAGAAAAATGCATACACGCCAGGGAATCAGAATTGTTGCGCGGACAGTACATTTTCGCGTTTGCTTGTAAATGCAAATGTTCCGCTGCAAGCACCTGTAACCAGCGTGTTATCGATTCAGTCGCGAAAATACGCCTACAGTGTGTGGTGTGCTGGTTGCAGCTGGGGCTGTTGGAAGTGTTGCGGAGCTGCGGGGTGACGCCAGACCGCATTGTTGGCCACTCACTGGGCGAGCACGCGGCAGGCTATGCCGACGGCTGCCTCAGCTTGGAGCAAGCCGTCCTGTCAGCCTACCACCGCGGGAGGGTCACCGACGAACTACGCTGCGACGGTGGCTGCATGGCTGTCGTGGGTACGCACGTCTGTGTCTAGGTCATACGACTGAGTTACTTCCTGAAATAACAGTTGCCACCATTGGTACAGTTCTGATGTTCTAACATTGCAGTGAATGGAACTATGAGGACACCAGGCTATCGATTGTGCGTGAAGCTCTTACCCTATTTGACTGAGCCAATAAAAATCCCGCTTTTGTAATATTTGACGTCTGTAATTGGTATGAAGACATCTACATGTCAGACATACATCACCTAACCATATGTGTTGAAATTAACAACAGCGTTTTCAAGGGTATGTTGGCACAAAATATTTTCGCGATATACCATCATATCTACAAATTTCATTAAGTAATTTACTGAAACAAAGTGGGGCAAAAATAGTTTGGCAAATCTTCCGGTCTCTTCACTTAAGACATTGAAACCAAATTGAGAAAAAATATTTTTGTCTTAAAATCATGGTTCTTGGCGAATATCAAGATACCAGTATTTCTGAAGACGCGGTTTTTATCACAGAATGACATTGGGCTAAGACCGGTTTTATGACAACTACAAGAACCCAGTACCGCTGAAACCAACGGACGCAATAAAATGTTCTCCGGTTAGAAACTTCGCAAGGCGCAAGTCATTCCCACCCAACTACTTAAAATTATATAACAACAGAATATCAACTATGTCTGAAGTTTTGTGTTCCAAAAATGTTTTACAACACTTACGTACGAGATAGTGATAAAAAAATCCAAACTTATGTTCACAAATAAACCAAAGCCTTCAGTTCAAGCTTTATGCAGTTAAAACATTTAAAGAAAGAATGAAAAAATGTGAGAATTTTAGAGTTGACAGTTGCTTTTCTTGGACTATTTTATGGCCGAGTATAAACAGAATTTATAACTTCAAACTTTTGCATATCGCATTCTTGCGTCGTTGCGTTTTTTTATAAACCTGACTTCTACTTTTCTTGGGCATTCTTGAATTTCGGACAACTAGCCTCCCATACCTATGTTATACCACTTTTTGTAAGAACTTTATCACAAATAATACAAACTTTTCATAAAGTAATATGACACATTTTTATATGTTTGAAAATTTTACAACTGTTTATTCGATATATTATGTGCCGGTAGGTATTAAAAATTAGTAATGGAAAGATTTCTCAATGTAGCAGCCTACTTAGTAAATTTCATTTATCATACTTTCCATTTTTCTTGATCTATATAGACGTAACTTCCATAACATTAACACCACTGCGAAAACTCTAGGCAGAATGGGATCGCGATGGTGTAGTGGTAAGAACAATCGACTCCTACCAAGGCGATCCGGGTTCGATTTCCGGCGAGGTCGGTCCCCGTATTTTGGCATGTGGGAATCGTGCTGTACGATGCCGCTGGTGGGTGGGTTACCTCGGGGCAAACCCGTTTTTCCCAACCTGATTCCATATCATACTTCGGTGGCCAGCAGATGCCTAGAGTCGTCTAGTCGTTAGTCTACATACTCTTACTCTCGGGTACCGTCTCCACACGTTATTTTATTATTTTTAGGCTTGACCGTGGCTGTATACTTTATCTGTGAGTTATTCAGGATAAAGTGAGCCCTAAAAATTTAACCTTTGAAAAATGTCAGTACTCGTTACCGCATTAATTCATAATTTACTACAGTCCACTTACTGCTTGTATGGTTGACAGCGAAATTACGCAATGTAGTTCCGTGTATACCCTATATCTATTTAAATACGACAATACTGAAACAAAATAACCAGAAATCGACATAAGTGTATTTTTGTATTTGTGTATTCTTGAGCGCTCATTTTATCCCGAACCGCCTATAATATTGCATACGTCACCAATTATGCCGGGGGCCGCAGCAGTATATTAGTCAGACCGCTCGACTCCCACCAAGGCAATCCGCGTTTTATTCCCGGCGGGACTCGTACTAGATTTTTTTGCTTGTGCGAATCGTGTCGTACGTTGTTTCGTTTACGTACTCCTTTGCGTACTTTCGTTATTCCGTTGTTAAGTTCTCGTTTCATGTCACCTCTTAGGGAACGGTCCTCGATGTTAAGCGCTGACCAAAAATCTCTCACTCACAACCATTATTAACACTGTCGACTACGTCCATGCATGTTGAAGTGTTGTTGTGTGTGACAGGTATGTCGGCCGAAGAGGTGGAGGCACTGGCCCCGACCGGGGTGTGCGTGGCGTGTGACAATGGCCCTCGACAGGTCACCGTCAGTGGTCCCGCCCCCGCCGTCCACCAGCTGCTGGAGGCGGCGCGTCGCGCGGGGGCGGCGTTCTGCGAGGTGCCGACCAAGGGCGCCGCCTTCCACGGCCCACTAGTACGACCCGCCGCAGACCAACTACTGCTGCGACTGCGACAGGTGAACTAGGCCGCTTAGGTTGCTCCATCCGGCTTCCCCTATGTGTTTATAAAAACTCACCAGGCAGAGAGGGTAGGAAACAAAATTCAGCTTCAGATATGCAAGCAACAGGTAGATAGTTTACAAGCGACGAAAATGTCATAAGAGCCAGGTGCGGCTTCAGACCCGTACCTTCGGGTGAGGGGGGTGGGGGTGGGGGGGCTCTCGGTATTTAGCTATTCATCCTTGGACGGTTTCCTCAGAATTTCGGTGGGGAGGGCATCTATTCTGAAATCCCTCCTGCCTGGCTATTCTACTGCCATCGGCTGATTTTTGAGAGTTAAAAATGAACATTAGTTAAAGGATTTGTCTAGTCGATAGTAGTGTGATAGTTGCATTTACGCAAGTATTTGTGTAAATAAATATGTTATTTCTTTTCGTGTAGGCAATTTTTGCAATTACCGTACCGTGCAATTGTGTTATATGATAATGAACAGGGGTTAAATGCCTGAAAGATACAAGCATTGGTGACGAACGCGATGACTTAGAAGAGGGTTACTACTCTTTAACAAAGTTTACTATATGGTTACAAAAATTCGAAATAGCTTTTTTTACTAAGTTTACAAAACAAAATCAATTCTTTTGTATTTTTTTCTGTGCAAAATGAATTATTATTGAGTCTATATTGACTTAAATGTCTCTATGGATGTGGAGAAGTACAAGGCCTTTCAAACATTCTTCTCCCGTCCGACTTTTAAGCCACGTCTTCAGCCGCCGCGCCGTAGAGAAGAGAAGGAGCGTTCTGCCGTTGCGACGCTGATTGGAAAAGACGCAAGAAGCAGGAAAAGCGTATGGATGTTTGGAAATACATCCTTATTACAGTCATTCACCGCGTCTAGAACTATCTCAGATATTTTTTTATTCAATTTATTGACTGTAATCTAGTGTTCTCGGCATTGATATTACTCAGCTTCAAGGATATATGCAACCACTTTCCCAATTACTTCCCGATATGCCCTGCCTGTTCTACATGAGGGTAAAACAGGCAGGGCATATCGGGAAGTAGTTGGGAAAGTGGGTGCATATATCCTTGAAGCTGAGTAATATCAATGCCGAGAACACTAGGTTACAGTCAATAAATTGAATAAAAAATATCTGAGATAGTTCTAGACGCGGTTAATGACTGTAATAAGGATGTGTGTATATATATGGCAAGTGGAGTTAAGTCACGAAGATGGAACGACAGTCTGTTTCATAAATTGCTCACAATTTCATCCAAAAAAGGAACATACAGAGATCGTCTAAAGTACTCTTTGGGGGTGTTTGAAGGGTGTTTATTTCTGTGCTCTTGCCTCTTAGCAGAAGTCCTGTGTGAGATAATGTCTAAATCCAGTTCCTTAGCAACAGATTCTGCTTTAACAAAAATGCTGTAGTAGGTGCTGTCAACCTCGTTTCTCTTTTTCTCGAGAATAGTGTTAATGTTTGGCAAACAAATTACATGTCGGCAATTCTCTGAGCTCTTTGGGATAGAGGTCTTATAATTAGAAATGAAGGAGTTTAATTAAGTTCTTGATTTACTAGCTCATAAAGCTTACAAAAATACAAATAACAGCAATCAACTGTAACTTTCACAACACCCTTAATTATGCACACAACTACTACTGTGCCACAGAAACGTTAAATAACTTTGACAATTAAATCACAATAATATTTACCATTAATCAAAGACTACAAATCACAATAAAAGTTCCGCCATATATCCAATCCACAATCTTTCAAATAGGGACAATGTACAACCTTAACAGTCCGAAGTGGTGACATCTCACCATGTGCTGCGCAGCACCCCGAGTGCACCACTGCCTTCACTCTTGAGGTCTTCGGTTCGACTCCCGACGCGCACCTCCTTGTTGTCCGTCGACCCGCAGCAACACTCCTCTTGTTTCGCCCAATACTGCTCCGAAAGTATGTGCTTGCAGCCTCACAGTAGACTCTGACGTCGCCAATATGTCTTCACCAGTCTCTCTCTACAAGCATTGCGCCTTCCTCTAGCACGACCAATAGCAAACTCCCCTAAATCTGTTGGTTCGGGGCTTTTATACTGTTGCCAAACTCCGGGGATTAACCGCATTATAGGGGGTCTAACAATAGACCTGGGGACGGGACTTGACCCTCGTAGGCCGGTTTCGTAGGATTAAGACACAGTTGAAACAGGTCTCTATGACGTAGTTTCGGCGTGACTCCCACCACGTAGCCGTCCGACTTGTGAATCATGGGCTAGTCCATAAGATGTTTCGACACAGTTTCAAACCACCCGGCCCTCAGAAGCACAGCATGTAACAATAGTTAAGCCATTCTTAACTGAACTGGATGCCTTAATCGAATCTAGAGCTGGTGACTCTAGTACATGGTTCAGAGGAAGTGTTGTCATAAGAACATCACCCATTGCAAAAGCAAACAAGGAACTCATTGTCATTCAATGCTCTTAAGAGAGAATAAGCTTCCTAAGCTGTTTCTGGGCACATTTTCCAGTCAGAAATGTTCTTCAAACATTTGTAAAATTTTGGAAGGTAACAGCAAAACTGAATGGTTCCATCATGCTTTTCTCGCCAGCGGACTGAAAGCTTGACCGAGCGAAGCATGAAACACAGATTTAATTTAGCAGAAGAATTTGAAAACAACTTCTTTAATTTTTGCAACTGAATTTCTCCGTGCCATCACATTGTTTCACTTCTTCAATTAATTGTTTAAATTGTGGCCCAAACATGGGTAACATCTGGCATTTCGCGGAATCTTCATTATTTCGGTTACAGTCCCTTTATGTTCTGATGTCATTACAGCACAGTTATCTGTACCAATGCCGACACATTTTTACTCAAAATTTAGAGAGTATTTTATGCACATATCTTTGACTATGTGTGCAAGTGACTTTCCTGTCAGAGGTTTCTTTTCATTCAAAATATCTTCAGGTCTAATTGCGTCTTAGCAGTCAATGAAAGTAAAGAAAATCTTCATGAACATTGTTAATATAAACCTAACGTAAAAAAACACTCACATGCTCTTTATTGGAAACGCCTGTCGTTTGTCAAAAATAATAGAAAACAAGTCTGCTCTGCGAGTTCGCTCAACTAGAGCGCATGAAGTGTACAAGGTAAAGCTATCTGATCTAGCTACTAAGTTACTTTTGGTTGACTTATGGCACATATTTTAAATGCTTTCTTTTCCAACGTAGTTTTATTACATTTTTCTGTATTTGCCGCCCTTTGGGGAGGGCCTGATAAGAGCAGATTGTCGATCTACAGGATAAGCTGCTGTTAGCAGATAGAAGTAGCTATTTGGCGCAATAATATTGTAAGTAGGCATAACCTAAACCACAACGAAGTGAAACTGTATGAACTGTGATCAAAATATCGAAGAAACATGCACGAAATGGATTTTTAGTGTAATATAAATAAAATAATTAGCATAAAATGTGCAGCGTATAGTAAATATATACAATTTTTAAAATATGTAGGTTTTCTTAAATACCGTCGTCTTGAAAACCTAAACAGCGTGACAGGTGTTTTTGTCACAACCTGGCTAATCTCTGGTGATTACCAAATCCTTAACATATGACTGAGAAAACCTTTGTTTATACTCTCGCCACACCGAACTAGGTTCAGCTCCCGCTGGAGTCGCTCCCGACTTCCGCACGTGAGAAATGAGAAGTTGCAGTTGGCCGTTGGATTTTCTCCATGGATGAGAGAAAAGTGAGCAATAGCAGCCTGTATAGAAGTATAACTGACTTGGTTTATTAATGCAATGATATGGCGGAGTGCAGTCAGCATTTCCAGTAGGTTGGATTGGGAATTGAGTTTATAGTTGGATAACCCACATCCAACTTACACCGGTGCTGTGGTTACGGTTAATTATACTACAGGCTGGAAAGGCTAATGTTAAAAGTTTGGCACAGGGAAAATTTCTGCCACTTGAGCGCTGGTGTCGGTAGGAGGTGTAAACTGACCAATTACAGAGCTTTCCTGTATTTTAAGTTTACATGATGTTGAAAATTTGAAAGCCAAAATTGGTCTGTTTTAACTTTAAAATTAAATCAAATTACTTTTCTCTTTACCACGCCTAGTTAAAATTAATTTTACAATGGTTTCGCATTTTATTCGGTAACGTAACTAACGGTATAATTCTTCCCTGTGCCAAAGTCTCCCATAAGAAAACACAACCTATAGTAGAATTAACCTTACTATGGCCAACAACAACTATTTCACGTATCATAATGACGGATGGATTCATCCTCCTTCCTGCCGTCCTCCGTAACGTAGTCGGTTAGGCGCCGATCTACGGTGCGGGAGGTACTGGGTTCAAATCCCGGCTTGGGCATGGATATTGTGTTTGTGTTATCCCTTCAGCTCCCTTCGCCCTAATCGGTTCTTAAGACCACGCTGTTAAAGGGCCGTAAAACCGTCTCACCTCATCCTCATCCTTTCGTCAAAAGGTTTCACACCCCTTCCCATAGAACGTGCGTCATGCACCATCTGTATGTTATTTTCTGATCACTGTTTCCTCGTGACATTCCCTACTTTCCAACCCTTGAATTACGTCGTTGGTTCGTACTTAATCCCTTATAAGCATCGCCAGTTGTCAAGATCTCGCTATTAAGCTTTGACCAAAATATTTCTATTCAACCAGTACAGTACACTGTTCTTAAGGGGTATTTATCCCTACCATCTTGGATTTATCTGTTTATTCTCCATAACTTCTGTTCCAGTCGATGTATTAAAATTTTTGTCACGACAAGGCATAGATAAAAACGTAATCGATTTTCTGTAATGGGTGGAACCATAATATATTCATTATTTTGCAACGGGAAACAGCTGAAAAGGAAATATTGCTTTATTTACGGGAGCGACTACAGAGGCCGCAGCATTAACATAAACAATGCCATATGGGTTCCTATTCCCTGATTTATAAGAAAAACCGTAAATCCGATCTGACAGGGATCAATCCCTCTTAAACGCGCTCGTTCGCTTACCGCGTAGGGCCCGCGGTGTTCGAATGGTCAGACCATTCGCCTCCCACCAAGGCGATCCGAATTCGATTCCTGGCGTGGTCGGTTCCTGTATTTTCACATGTGGGAGTCGTGCCAGACGATGCCGCTGGTTGGCGGGTTTTTTACCGTTTCCCCCGCCCCGCCCCTTCATTCATTCTGGCGCTGCTCCATACTCACATCATGTCACCCCTTACCTGGCGTTGATGACCTATATTTTGAATGCTGACCCAAAATCTCCCCACTTCATATACACATTCAGTTCTGGTCGTTCAAGCTTGCAGAATTGTTGGCCAGATGTATGTAAAGAACAAAATAATTGTAACTATCATATTAAACCTGCTAAGGATCTGCATGACGCCAGGTGATCCCCGAGGCGAAGGTGAGGACGGAGCGCTGGCTGAGCAGCAGCGTGGAACGAGCGGAGTGGAGGTCGCCTCTGGCAGCTACCTGCTCTGCAGAGTACCTGGCACGCAACTACTCTTCCCCCGTGCTGTTCCGCCAGGCGTGCGCCGGGACGCCCAGCGACGTCATCGTCGTAGAAGTGGCGCCTCACGCCCTGCTGCTGTCAGCCATGCGGCCCTCCCTAGACCCTGCCGCCACCGTCCTGCCCCTGCAGGCCAAGAACTGCGAGCCGCTGCCCACGCTTCTTACAGCCCTCGGCCGGTACGCAACATTAGCCTACCTAGGAATATACTTTGGGGGGGGGGGGGATGTTTATTAACTTTCAAATGGCAGAAATATTTTATTGTTATCTGTTTCTGACGTCCCTAAACGCCGCGTTGAAATACGTAATAATATTATGTTGTTTTTGTAACGAATACCTTATGACGAAATTCAAAGTATAATATCTAGCTGCAGAAAATGACTTTGTTGGGAGAGTGGAGGGGTTGAACCCTCGAAACCACTCCCCCTGGATACGCGCATGAACTTCTCTCAGGGTGCGTACACAAAGGAAGCAGTTTTCCCGCTAGCAGACTGCCGGCGCTGGTCGGCCGGCGCCGATAAACTTCAGGAAGTGGGGGCACTACAACTCAAATTCCTGAAAGAAATTTCATCAAACTTTGTACACATATAGTACTTAGCAACCTAACTTGACTTCTATATATTTCGGTTACGCCTTTTTCATAGTTTCAAAGTGGCGGCCATTTTTAAATTTTTCGAATTAGGTAGACATCTAAGGAACCATATTTTATAATTTTATCAAACTTGGTACACAGATACTACATGCAAAGGAGACGATGGTCACTATCTTGGATAATAGAGTTTTGCTTTCATAGAATTATTTTAAATCATAAATGACATTACCAAATGAAAGAACATATAAAATTATTGTATGCAAACAGGTAAATTGTTTTATATACAGAACTTCACTAAAATATGTTCAGCTCTATAGAGCGGCCACACGAGCTCCGAATGAGTTCAGATCGCACTATATTTTCGTTCTAAGTAAACTTTTTTCGTATGTAGTTTCGAACAACATATCTTCTCTGCTTCTCTCCTATTGGATACTTCGATTAACTAGCTGTATAACAAATATGGCTGGTTTTTTGGGCGGACATTCTTATCTCGTTAAATTTAATGACCATTCATGTTTAAGGCACTTAAATTAGTTCTAAACGCACACACAGAAGCATCGCAGTTACAAGCAACATTGCATGAAAAAGTTGTGAATCTTGAGTATAGATATTATATTAATAAAATATATTACATTTCAGGTTTCATGTTTACTGAGGTTAGAAAGTTCATTGAGTTTATTCAGTTTAGGCGTGTAACCTTCCATACATGTTTAACTTTAGACTAGATCAAACATGGCTGCCGAATGTGTTCAACTAAACACGTTTCAGACATCTAGTGTGCTAGCAGGAAATCTTCTTCTATCGAGTAGGCACCCTTAGGTCAGTTTTACAGTTAAAAGGAAACTAAACGGATACGTATCACGGACGTGGAAACGTAAGACACCCCAACTGTATTCTACGATAGAACGTACACGGACACGTAAGATAGCTGGTCAACTTCGAACACTTACGTATGCGTGCTTCCACGTAGCCAATAGCAATCGAGCATTTCGCCTTTCGCCACTATTTTTGCCTTCACCTCTTTACACGCTGAGTTTTCGCGGTTTACTATTAAAACCGCCTTAACTCTCACTGTATTCGCAATTAGCCTTTTATTTGTGACTCAAAGACTGCGGAAGACTTTTCGTAAAATATCAACGGAAATTTAAGTAAAAATTATGTGGCTGTTAACATCTCTATTTCCACAGAAAACACGTACATGAGCTGATGCTATTTATATACGCACTTATTTGTAAAGGTTTTAATTAAATTTTCACTAATGTCGGAAATTTACGTGAGAAATATTTTTTAGTTTCATAGGTTGCAAGTCCATACCTTTCCGCATGCGTTTTCATGCATTATTGAATAGAACGTTTGTGTCACTCCGTGGGCTCATTTCGTTGGCGTGCTACGCATCCGCTTTCTTACACTTCTGTGTCACCGTAGAGCAGGCTTTATTAGGCTGTTGAACCGACAGCAGTAATTTTACTGATTTTAAGTTTTTTTTCTCACGATTTTGTGACTTCACATCTATGTAAATGTTATAAAAGCACAAAACTAACTGGAAAATAGTTTTTATATTTTTACACAACTATGAAAACTGTAACGTGAAATATTAGCTTCGTCGGTTTACATTGGCTCTAATAATTCTTTAAGTCATGGCATAATCATGAATAAATTTGCTCTGTAATGGAACAACTGCTCCCCTTTTAATCGATGTTTACTGTTTGGCTTCATGAAACCTCGATTATCGTGTACAGGTGGTACCTTTAATTTATTTTAAGATGTCAATTAACATTTTAGTAGGGCGCAGTTTTAAAATTTGTATTGGAAACTGTATATATTTTAATAATCGTAATTACCTTAAAATTACAATTTTTTCACACAGTACGTGATAAATAAAAACACACATTCACACATGTATGTCAGGAAAGATGACGTCAGATTTTATAAAAGATGCATGTGTATCAGTACTTGCAACTAGGCTAATTATTTTGTCTGTGAACTCAGCAAACGTATAGCCTTCCATGGTGCCTACACCAGTATGACTGTCAACGTCGCAAATGTACCCTGCAGCGATAGAGCGTCAAACAAGCTGGTACAGATGCACCTATCCTCACATCGTGCCAGGCACATGCTGTTTAGTACAGATTAGGGTTTACGTCTTGTTACCTACTACCACATTTTATTAAATTATAATATCTATGATGAATTTTATGTAATTTACAACTTCTATCAATTTTTAACACTTGTTCAATACCGTATCATCTATGGTATATCTTATTGTGTAAATAGTATATAGTATAGTGTAGTGTACTATAATGTAGTATAGTATGGTATAGTATAGTACAGTATGGTATAGTATGGTATAGTATGGTACAGTATGGTATAGTTTGGTACAGTATGGTATAGTATGGTACAATATGGTATAGTATAGTATAGTTTATTGCATCCATCATATCTTTATGTGTACATCTTTGCACGATGAAGCTACACATGAGTGCTAAAATAAATCTGGTGGTAGGCAACTCAACACAATTTGTAATTCTTCAATGTTTGGACATATTTGTAGTGTTCTTTCATGCTTGTCATTTTACGAAGCATGGCTCTGAATACAAGGTTATATTTTGTGCTAATTTTGGAATCACTCTCGTTAGCCGTTTTATGCATGATTCCATCAATATGAATACATACCTCGTTGACTGTAGTTCTCCATCGTGTGGTAACAATACCTTACTCCCTGCACAATTTTGTCATGTTACCAGACTGTACGTGAACGGCGTCTCGGTGCAGATGGCAGCGCTATTCCCAAGTTCGAGTTTGGCTGCAAAGCCAGGGACTGCCATGTTGTCTCCACTGGTCGTGTGGGATCATAGCTACAAGTGGTTTGTGCCTTCCTTCTCCAACAAGGTATATGCCATGTCCCTGCGGTTTTTCTTCGCTCCCTTGTCACTTTATTACCTACTGGACTTAAATCACTAAGAAAACGTGAGATAAATAATAAAAAATTAATGAAATATCGTAATCGCCTTTTGTTGTCCGGATACAAATTTTTTCGGAGAGTGTATTAAGACATTAAATATAGTTTATGGACGATTGTAACTAAAACTCAAGCTATCTGTAACATGATTCGGAAACGCAACATGGAAATGTTTATGATTTAAGACAAAGACATGTGGAGCACAAAAACGCGTAGTTGCTGGTTTAAAATTCCTGAGAATTCGAGAGAACGTAATTCATTTTATATCATAATCGTAGACGATGTTCCATTCAGCCAGATATTTCAAAACACAATATTATTTGAACATGAGACGTAAGGTAACCGGAAACCGTTTAATTCTAAAGCAAATGTTTGCGTTAAGGTTTTCGTGAAACTACAAACAGCCGTATCATTAGGGACCCCTGAATTTCGAGAAGCGATTTCTGAACCAACTTGTTCCAATGTCGTAGTTCCACCTCTGCAGTTCCGCTTCTTTGTTATTTGCAGCGTGTCTTTGTGTAAAGACGTTTCTCGTTTCACCCTACCAATCAAAAAAAGGTTACAGCAAATAAGACACGTCCACGGATTCGCAGAAAAACGTTAAAGCCCTATACACAATTGAAAACTTTAGCATTTGACTTTAACAATTGACTTTACGATAGCTTTCAATACATGGCTTCCTATGAGGTCGTACACAATGGCGTCGTCAAAAATAAAGTTAAGCAGCCTTGACTTTACGTTTCTGATAAACTGAAATCTAAAGCCAAAGTAAAGATTGCCGTTCGGAAAGAACCAGCTGATTATATATGCTGGAACGAAAATTGTTTATTTCTGAGTACAGTTTTGTTCTCCAGTATTGGGATTTCGTGAAAAAGTAACACGTTTTTCTTAAATGTGCTCGAAAAAACTTCAAGGTAGCAATGGCGAAATATTCGTAAATGAACTTTAAGTTGCGTCAATAGATGGCGTTGCTTTTGTCCTGAAAAACATTATAATAAATGAAAAAAAATCGGGTTTATTATTTCAATATCTACGTGATATGCTTTAGCAGTAAATATATAATGATTTATATCACAATATTTCCGTTTCAACAACCAGATTTCCAATCGTTTTTCAACTTTCGTTACTTTAACTTTACATTTGTATTGTGTATTGACGAAATACATGAAGTAACGGAAACGTAAAGTCAAATGCTAAAGTATTCAATTGTGTATAGGCCTAAAGACATGTGATAGTTAAATTCAGCCAATCACCGACCATGAAGCAGAACCTCAGATGTGCACCCGAGGCACTGAAGCAAACTGGTGCAGAAATATTTTCACCAAAAAACAGGGGTACCAACGTATCATGTATTTAACCTGTTTGAAATGTAGCACGTATGAAATCGTGCACTTCGCAGACTGGTAAAGTTGCAACTCTGCTTCTGAGGTGCGATGCGGTGCCTTCGTGGCACTCGTGGAGTTTCAGGATCTAATTTTTGTCCGAACTCTTCTAACATCACGTGCATACACACTATTAAGAACAGCTGTACCAACACACTTAAATTGATCTTAGTTACGTGAATCCTACCTTATCCATCAAAGAAAGTATTTGTAGCTAAATTTCGTTGCTTTAAGTGTAATATATGGACATTTTAAATACAATTATATTATGTCTATTTTAAATACAAGCAACACTTTTTTGAATATTCCTTATTTTTTACTTATTTTACACTTTATCTCCGGATAATCTCTACCCACATTCAACTGTAAAATACCTTAAATTTAACTCATATTCAGTTAGTAAGGTTGTTTACAAACAAAACAACTGTACAAGCACATTTTTAAAAATTATTTACTATCGTTTTATTAATGCATTGTCTGCTCTATACAATTGCATTGTTCTTGTAAATAAATTAATGTGTTTTGCCTGATTTTTCATGTTCTCTAATTAACAATTTCTCACTTTATGTTCTTTCATATTTCCACGTGTGAAGTCGACGTCCAGAGACGTATTTGCGGTGGATATCAACAGTCCCAAGTACGAATGGTGCAAAGGGCACGTAATAGACGGGAGAATTTTATTTCCTGCTACTGGGTACTTGGTAAGATTGATTTATAGTTAACACGGGTTCTAAATTTTAAACCATTGACTAAGCAATGTCAGACAAAATGTCAGATAATTACAGTGTTAGGACTGTACTATCTGAATTTGTGTTCAAATATAAGAAATAAGTATATACTTTTTGGCAAACAAATTTAAGGCCCATGGTTTTCGAAGAAAACTACGTGAACGTACTGAAAATCGTTCTAGAAAAATTATGTCCTCACTTGGAAATAATGAGGGGATATGGCAATGCTGCGGACTGTATTACGGGTCGGCGGTAAAGCAAAAATATGTTTCAGATGTGTACTCAGTTGCGTCAAGAAGGTTATGAAGTATAGGTAAGGTAAGAGGTTTGTTATATTACTGGTCTTGTGAAGCCCTTCACCAGGCAGCCAAGCTGAGTCATAAGCTGATTACTATAAAAGCATATGGCACCCAAGTGTATTTAGCCGATTGAAGCTACGAGCTCCGTCACTTTCATTACCGCTCAGAATTCTTCAGGACGTTCACGTTTTTTCTCCCTCTGTAACCAAGAATCTAATGCTCTTTAACCAAATAACATTTACTCAATTTCGGTTAAATAACTACATGGTCCGTGTACGCAAATTACCTGACAAATTGTCAACCGAAGATCAAGTTTAATTAAATGATATTTGGCCTAAGTTTCGTAATTTTGTACTTTTGGAACAGATTGACAGGGCTGAAGTATCTGGTACATATACGTTTGTTCAAAATATTCAAAGTTCTTTAGGATTTTAATTTGTCTTACTTAGTAAATAAAGTAAATCAAAATATATTCCTCTTATAAAACGTTGGAACATGACAGAGTGGCTTTCACAATTTTTTTTCAGTGCGTAATTCCAATGGAACATTTCAACAATAACATGAGACGTTTACACGTTTAGCCGTTTTAGTGGATAAAAACTTTATTCAGTTTCACGAACAGAACGGCCAGTGAAAGTGTCGATAACTGTGTTTAAAATACGCAATTGTTATACTAGTTTTTTTCCGTAATTTCAATTTTGCGTTTTTGATTGGGTACGATAAGAAATAAAAGCACTATAGCTGCCAACGAAGCCAAAGAGGCGGTTACCTATTTGTCAGGTTATTCCGCGTCTGGTGGTCTGAAGCAAGGGATAGATACGGGCGACATTGACAAGCACATAAAGGTCACTATCGTCGTTACGAACATTGCACTATGAGTTGGTGTACTGTTTTTCTAACGTACCGTTTTTTACTAGGAGATAATCATGATCCTACATTTTAATGGACACGACTAATGTTAATTCTACCACAGGTTAGGAAACTCAGTGTTTAAATAGTTTGGCAAGGAAAAAATTCTGCCGCTCAATGCGCTACTATCAGTAACGGGGCTACGAACTTTACCGATGTCAATACCGAGAATTCACGAATTAACCTTCCCTTGGCAGAAGAGGAGAAGGCTGGCGAAGGATGCTTCCTCCCCTCCCAGTCACGTAAAGGTTAATTCTTAATAACGCAACATTCGTGAATTCTCGGTACCAACCTCGGTAAAGTTCGTAGCCCCTTACCGACATCAGCGCAACTGGCGGCAGAATTTTTTCCTTGCCAAAATCATCTAAAAGAAATTCGTTTATCTTCCTAACCTGTAGTAGAATCAACCTTAAAGCGATTCTGCAGCAATGTCCAGTGCACATATCTGTCGTAGTTTGATTTACAGTTATTACGTTTTGAAAATAAGCCGTTTACAAAAACTGTTTGTCGCTATTAGAGGACTAGAAAATAGCATTAATAGCATGTGTGTTATTTTGAAAGTTTAGTTATGTTATGGTCTGAAATGTGCTTTCGTTTCATATGTACTTACAAGTTTTTGGGACACGTTTAGTGATTCCGTCAGAAATTGTTTATTTATTTAACAATCTGCAACACAGTTCAACTGAAAGACAGGTAACTTACTTAAGATAGACTGCGTCGTTGTCGTAATTCTGAAGACTAAATTGTTACATTGTAGAAATATCGGAATTAATAGGAATTCAATTTTTCAACTGGATTGTCCAGAATGAACTTTGCTCGAACCTTACGGAATATTTCTCTCCTAATTTTGGTAGTTAATTTCATATAAATGACGCGTATACATTTTTATCTACAAAATTGCATAGCAATATTATTTATTCATTCATTCTGTAAATTATAAAATCGTTGTAGTAAAACACTCTTGGTTGTGTAAGTCAGTTTTCGATACGGTTGCGTGTTGCAAATGGCTGTTCGTCCTTTATCGTTGGACTCGCATTCGGGAAGACCAGCTTTCGATCCCCGGCTCCGGCCATCGTGATTTCATTTTTATATGGTTTCCCGAAATCACTCCAGGCGAGTACTGATCATGGTCCATTAACAAAGGCCATGGCTGACTCCTCTACTCACCTCCTACCGTTGTACCAAGTTGTGTAACCGTCTCAAATGACCTCGCTGACGACGAGACGTAAAGCCCAATTACCTTACCATCCATTATCGTAATATTTTAATAAATGTGTTAAAAAATACTGTTATATGTACCGGCTTTTACAAAATTTTATGTCAATAATTTGGGGAAACAAAACTCGCATATAGAGGAAAAACAAGTGTTTTCGTTTCTGTACTATATATCACGTCTTACAGTAGATAGCGCGTAGGCTTGAACACGTAACTGTTGAACGATCCGATGTATAATTGTCCGATGTAGACAGTGTTTTCCGTCCAAATAAACTCGAATCATCTGGTTTGTAGTTGTCAGAATAACTGCGATGATATTTCCACAGCAAATTTGTAGTGCAGGAACAGAGCATTTTCGGACCTATGTTCGCAGACATTTCTTGTCCCTCCAGATTTGAGGCTTGTTCCCCCAAAATATTGATACGCACTATTGCAACATCTTGTATGTAGACACACTACAAATCATCATTGGCGAAAATGGTAGGTGATTGACCTTTTCTAATGCAGGTAATTGTGTGGCAGTCTTTAGCAGCGCGGCGAGGCGTATCTCAAGAAAATTTAGCAGTCTCTTTCAGTGATGTCATGTTCCATCATGCAACTGTGTTAGACGCTCATGGTAAGTATTACTTTACGTAATTCCATTACATAATGCAGTTAACGTTAAAAATTTTCCGAAATAAGCCATACCTCACACATTTTCTGCACAAAAAGTACAAACCTATATTTTGGAAGTCTAAGTTCCTTTTTACGGAATTTAGCTCACTCCGTGGATGGCATTTTGTTAAAGATTCAAGATATTTTTCCTTTACACGGTTGCAGTACATAATGTATAAGCCTGTTTACATGGGCATTCCGGGTGCACGCAACAGCTGCTTTAATTTAAATAATTTTTCAGCTTATTTCAAACATATTTTGGATTTTCTGGTTTCATTCTGCATCAGTTTGAGTTAGAGTACATTTTTAGTTAGATTTAAACTTTTTAAATACTCGAAATTACCTTAGCCAATATGTTTCCGCGTTTTATGATCCTAACATTTCATCAGACGATATGAAGATTTTCTTTTTTGTTGCAACCAGATTTTAAGACTCGTCCAAAATCGACATGGTTTTAATAACAAGCTAAGTTGCGCTTTCAAAATCTGTGTAAACGTACACAGAAAAAAAGTTTTTCTTGCCAAGTAGAAAACAATAAACGAAAAAGGAATGATTTATTACTGCAGAACTATTTTTCGTACCAACAGCTTTATAACGTTTTAAATTATTATTTGTCGGCGTGAAAAACTTAGCATAATATTCTGGCAAATGACCATCTTTTAATGCCATGCGTACGAAGTTAAGTTTAAATTAAGTCAAAATGGTAATAAAACAACAACAAAGCAAAATAATATTTGCCAACATTATGAGCAAACATTTACCCATAACGATTCATGTGTTAAGCATAATCTGTTCCGCCCCAATAAAGTATACGATACTTCGGCGTCAGAGATTGTTTTTCAGAAATGCGTTACTCGAGAAAAACTTCTGCTAGGACAGTTGGCAAAAACTACTATCTAGATTGTCGGTTTTTTTTTATCTTTGCAAATTAATTTCGACAAACTTACAATTTTAAACTTATGCTACAGTCAATCCAACATTTTCTAAAATAATATTCTTAATATGCTTGACTGATTTCAACCTGAATGTACATTAAAAGTTCAACTGCCATAGGCGGTTCAGGGTAAAGTGAGCACTAAAAAAAATCCTGCGAAATTTATATTTTCAGCCAGTTAGTGTCTTTCCGCGCGTAATGACTAATGACGGGAAATGTCTAACCTCTGTGAACACGTCACTTGTCTGTGCAGTCGGCAGGAACCTATATAGTTCAATAAAATAAGTTAATTATTCATATCAAACACAAATATGCCGATTTCAGTTGATATTATTTCAGTATTGTTGTATTTAAATATGAAAATACACAGAACTACATTTGGCAATTCGCTGACAACCTTACGAAGAGTAAGGTAACTATAGTTAATGTTGAATCATATGCAGTAACGGCTAGTGATATTTTTCGAAGGTTAAATCTTTAGTACTCAATTTTCCTGTATGACCTATACCTCTACTGTAGCGCAAGGTAAATAGAATTTGCGGTATGGTCACAAATTCGAAATTTTTCTTCTCAGAATTTTGTACAAGGGAAAAATAAAATAATCCGAAATGGTGACTGAGACCAAGCCTAAATAAGACGTGTGCTACGTGTTTCTCTGGCCGAACACCTCCCCTGCAGTTAACTTCTTATCGCGTGTCGCAGGGGGAGCCACGGAGCTGAAGGTGGACATCCTGGAGAGCGGGTTGTTCGAGGTGAGGGTCTCCGACATGGTTGCCGCCTCGGGGAAGATCTGCGTGAGCGAGGGCGCCGACAAGGAGTTCGTCAAGTTGCCGCCGAGCGGCGCTGCTGACGGTGGGTTGGTCCTCGACTCCACAGACGTCTACAAGATCCTCAGACTGACAGGGTATCACTACAGCGGTCAGTTCGCTGGGGTGCTGCAGGTCAAGGGTGAGTATAGTAGTTGCCGACTTTTCCACATTTACTGTACGAGTTATTTACGATAACTCGATTCACAACACTTGACCTCTAGTATAATGACCAAGGAAAACTATTGTTATAGAAATCCAAGACAAACTGAAGTGGTTTGTTGGGTATAAGCTAGAAATAGCGTAACAAAACAATCCAGTTTGTCATGCACGAGCATTGCAAAACTCATTCAAAGATTACACAGAAATCCATTAGAATACTACCTGAAAAGTTGAAAGTTTAGTATCACCCATAATTTACATCATTTCTGAATGTATAGCTATGACCGCGAAATATTACTTCCATGTTAAGTCGAAGAGCTATTTTTTAAACCATTTCCTTTGCTTCAAGAAGAATTTTTCAACATTCGGACACTGTTTATTCATTTGGTTCCTAAAAATTCTAAAATACGGGATACGTCACTTCTCGTCTATTGTCCATTCGTGATAATTAATTAAGCCTAAGATGCGGGAAATCCCGTACTAAACGAGGCAGTTGACAAACCTAGTGAGTGCAGGATTTCAACTGCAGAATGGGTTGTAGTTTCCGTACAACATCCCAAGGCTAGCATACCCTATAGTGATGACTTATAGTTCACTAATGTTTAGTTCATTCTGTGCTTATTTTTACTCTTTCAAATTCACGTAATTGCAGGCAGGAAAACATAAGTAAGTAAGTAACAAAAAGATACCGAATTGAGAGTTTTACGTTAAAACTATTTATAGGCAGATATTTTAAGTCACGAGGCTGGGAAACCTTTCAACTTGAGGAGTACAAACAGCAACCCTCACAGAGTTTGAAGCATCCAAGTCACGTGAACCTATGTTTGCAAGAGTTGGTATTGAACTAACCTGTGATCTTTGAAAGAACTGTGCAATGGGAGTGCATGACTGGATTCAGTTTCTTGGACATACTCCATTGCAAATTGAATGACTGTCAAAGAAAACCATGGTTTTGCTTTTATTTTTTTTTAGTTTTCTTTGTCAGTCATTCAATTTGTAATGGAGTACGTCCAAGAAATGGAATCCAGTGAACAAACCTGGCCCTGAGACTGAACAAACTTACCTTACCCTAGCAGGTTACAGACAGTATAACGACCTCCCAATAATGTCCCTAACGGTTATATGAGCGTAAGCAGATTGCCCTTTCCATATGTCTAAAGGATCTTAGTATTTAATCAGAAGCATGACTCTGGCACTCACATGACTAAAATTTCCCTTAGTATATGATTCCAGGTATTACAATCGAAAAAACTGATAACTGTGATATAAAAACGGTAACCCTTCACTGGCTTTATTATCACATCTAACGAACTATGAGGTTGGCGGTCGATGACATTGACGTTCAAATGAGGGGTTTCCAAAGTCCACAAATAATAAAGCAGTACTGAAGAAAGTGAACGCATTAGGTACTGATTCTCGCTGTAAACAGTTCCGTCAGTAAATACTTTTTATCTACGACGCATGCACACTCTTCTTGTTGGGAAAGTGCCCTTTATTCCTGGCATGTATTAAATTAATAATGGCCTTTCTACAACTACAAGCTGAATCTCGTTGCCGAAAATACCTGGAGTGTTTTCTTCCCAGTCGGAATATACATAAAACGGCGGAATCACATGACATACATGTGTGCACACACACATACATAAAGAGAAAGAGAGAGAGAGAGAGAGTTCATCCCACGAACTATTGAACAATTTTGGCAGCTGGTAATACAAATTATTAAATCGAATGTTTTGTTTTTGTGAAACAATGTTTTAACTTTACTGAATGAGCGTGTTAAGTTGAAGTAAAGTTAAGAGCATTAATATATAATGTAATCCAGACAACGATTCAGGGCAGACCACAGAAATCATTACCGACATAACGGTCATGTGAGTACAATTGTTTATGGGATAGACTGTATCAAGACTGTATCGCACTGATACGTACGGCTGGCCTAGCACTATTTAAGGGTTTAGATTCATCAGAGTGGGTTTTACGACCAATTGTAAGGTCAGTTTATAACAAGGAAGATACGAAGAAAAAACCCTGTAGGATGTTACGTAATAGGTATTATAACTTATTATAACCTATAAAATATTAAATAATGTTAAGCATAGCTGTAAATGAAATGTAATAATAGAGAGGTTTGTAGCTTGCAGTTGGACGGCCCAGAGAGAGGGAGAAGAGGCCTTTCCTCACACCCTGGACCATGTCAACTCTTCAGAGATCCAAGACTATTGTTTTGGAACTGGTCATAGTCTGAAGGTTTCACGCCTGGCAAATGGACAGAAGTCGCCAGCTTCTTCTGTTTCAACCCTTCACTCGACTGCCCCTTAAGACAAGCTGGCCAATTATGGCTTGCTTCAGAAAACGATAAGAATTAATCTAAATAGGGAGTGTTAGGGGTCAAGTAATGATCATCAGTTTGATGTGACGAAGTATTAGTGTGTTATATGAACTGTAAATCGTCCATTAAAAATATTCAGATAAACGGCGATAAGTCCTGGAGAGAACTTGTCACGGAGACGTAGCCAACGTGTTACGAAGTTACTAGGCGGATTGACTGGTTCAAATACGCTGGGAAGCCACGAAACGTTGAGTTTTTGGCGGGTTAAGGGCGTATTCTGTCGTCGTCCTAATGAGAGGCTGGACTAGTCGACGCTGGACACTTCATCGTTTCCCTTAAGAGAGGGTGGACTCATCGACGTAGGTCAGCATCATCCGCAAGTAATTTGATTATGAAAGTAAGTCTTCGCAATTTCTGAAAGTTTTGATCTCGTACCTTCACGTGCTGTTCTCTCTCTCTCTCTCTCTCTCTCTCTCTCTCTCTCTCTCTCTCGAGAGAGAGAGCGGTTGTCGCGAAAGGTGCGAGTCCGTGAATTCAGAAACAATGGCCGTGGTAGCACTAGACACAAAAACTTCTCTTGGTCATGTTCATCCTTATCATCGATTAGACGAGCTCCGAACAAGTTCCGATCGCTTTCTCTTCTAGTACAAAGTAAACTTATTTCGTTTGTAGTTTCGAACAACACATCTCTGCTGCTCACCTATTGGTTACTTCGAGAAACAAACTGTGTATCAAATGTAGATGCTTTTGATAAAACATTTTGCACTCGTTAAATAAACGTTTCATTTTAAAGTGTTTATATACTTTTACGTGCACAGTAGAATAGTAATTATTTGCAGTATGATAATTAAATAGTCACGGATGCTGAGTATAGATGTGATAGTAAATTAGTATGGTACATTTAAGACCCAAAATTTTTTGAGGTTAGAAAATTCATTGATTTTGTTAGGCTTAAGCCGTGTCCGAAACGACTATTTAGAATATTATCTCGACAACATTACCAGATAAGTGCAATAAATATTTGGGAATTTAGTTTGTAAAGCTTACTGAGCTCAAATAGCACGCTCAATTCCCAAATAGTCCGTAAATTCATTGGTTGCTGATTACTTATGTATTATACTCCGCGTTTCGGCTGAAAAAATATCCTAATAATATGGAAAGCAGTAATAATGCAAATGAAAAGCACATAGTGTTATTTCGTACTTAGCAAGTAATTTTTAATATAGTTTTTATAAAAACATTTATTTAGTATTTTGTAAATAGAAAACCCCAAAACCAAATAAATATTAACGTATAATTAATGTGAAAAATAGGTAATACTGTATACAGAATAATGCATAGACTATTTCTCAAAAGTGAAAAAAAAAAATTAAATAAACAAAACAACATCGTGATACCAGCAAGTGTCTAGTTTCCAACTTTGTCGCATGCAGCGCAGTTTTATGGCATTCATCTGTCCACCCTAAATTCCCAAACCTTAAAAATGCAATAAGTTTGTTATGGACATGGCTTATGGTGTGCAACCTCTCAAACATGTCGAAACATAGCTGCCATGTGTGTTTACACTAAACAATTTTAAATCTTTTAATGTGACCGTGGCCACTTTCCAAATGTTCGATAGTGGCGACTTCCGCTTAGGATGTTTATTTTTATCCCAGACACTTGACATATGCGATGGGATGCTCCTAAGCTAGTCAAGTAAAGTTTGTGTATAGTGACTGACTGTGGCATCAGTATTGAATGCGGCGTGAACTCTGGGATTGCTGTAGAACTCATTGCAGATGGAAATTGAATGCAGCCACATTCTTTCTAGCCTGCAAAGCGCACGTAAATAAGTTTGCTATGAACTGACGAAGATTAGAAAAAGGAGGCAAGACGATAGTCAGCTACCTTAGTGCGCTTGAAATTTTGCCACCCTGGCTCGTTCTCTTTTAGTTTCGCGTATTTAATTTGTCCTCTTCGTTCATAGCAACGTCACGCCAGAACATTTCAGCTAACCCAGCGATCTCGCTAAAGGAACGCTTACAGTATACCCTACCCCTCACTCACACACACTTTTACTCACTTATCCACGGTCTAAACTCGGAGCATAGCTATCCTCCAACGAGCTATATGATGAGCGCTTTTTAAGAGAACCTGCATAGAAAACTAATGAAGTGAGTTAGTGTATATCAGGGATTACTGATATATTTTAGCCCATTCAGCAGGGATATACTTAGTAAAGTCAATTCCAAATATTCTGACAAAGTGTCTGTGTATGTCCCGGTTGCAGAGGGTGTCGGGGGCACAGTGAGGAGGAACGACAACTGGGTGCCACTTCTGGACACGGTGCTGCAGGTGGCGCTGCTGCAACAATTAAGTGATGTCTCCGGATTGTACTTGCCCACCAAGCTCCGGCGAGTTGCCATCGACCCCAGCAAGTTCAAGGACTCGGGTGAGTGAAGCCCAGAGGGCGCGATTATAAACTTATTACGCTGTGATTAGTTAAGGAGACTGCATCCCACCTATTTTTCTTTTTCTTGTCTATCTCTATAAATTCTGCTTCAGTTGTTGAATAAAAATTTTGTCACGTCAGGGCACACGATTTTATAAAACTCTTGCCATCTCAATATCCTCATTATTTTTCAACGGAAATCGTCTGAAAAAAAAATTATTTACCTATGCGCATGACTACAGCGTAACATAAATCACAGAAACAACGCCGTATGGACTCCAATAAGAGGGTGAAACGATAAACTATGCACTGTCTACTTGGAAACGTAAAACAATATCTCTATTCCTTGATTTATAAGGAAAGTCTTAAATCCAAGTTGAGAGGGTATCGATCCCTTTAAGGTGGCCACCTTGGTAGACGTTTAACGCTTTTGAGACCTGGTGGTACGAAGCTCTAAGGGCGACACAGGCCATGCATCACGTCTCATCCTAGTCTCTAGGTGCAAGACATTGAATTGGCGTGCAGTCGCCATTATGAGACATTCAGTAGCGGTAATATTATTTTATGACGTAATAATAAAGATAAAGATGTTATATGCATACCTGTACCTTATTAAATGTTGCCCACCTGTTTTGCCACACCTACAAAGAACCGTAAAATTACCCATTTTTACCATTTTCGGCTGTGCTACAATAAGCTTTAAGTATTAACGAAAGACCTGAAATGCATACACAACCACGTTCTTGGAATGCTTTTTTTGTCATATATTAGTACATATGACTTATTGAAAAATTTAAGCATGCCTATAACATTAAAGGAGTACTTCCGTTATTTTAGCTTGTGGTATTACACACACAAAAAATCCTCCTTCTGCTGTCTTTCAAGTCAAACTAACTGAATAATTTTATCAATGTAATATTGAAATGGTCATTTGGCACTACAAAACGAATCTTACTCCAAGGAGCTGGAAAATATGCCACCTTAACAATTTATATGTCGATATATTTCATTACAGTTTTTTTCTCGTGTGGTCAGTTTTCAATTATTAAAAGCGACGTGAACTTTATTGGTTCAATGGTATGAATTTTTTAAATATAATATCAAGAGATGCTGTACTTGTATTCTGTTAACGACGGACTATGATTTTTCTTCTCGTGGTCTTAATTATACAGCACAAAAATTTATAAATAATCATATTTGTGATTTCGTCAATTAGCATTTCTGGCTTCTTATTGCCATCGGCAGTGTGCCAAGAATGGCTTATTCTGATTCCATCAAGAGACTCTGCCATATATGTTAAGTGTTATGCAGAAAGAGACCAACCCACATTTGATAACGTAGACCATACAAAATGTTACTAAAACATTTTTCGTTATTTTGTAATTAATATAGCATCATTTTCAAATACACTACCTCTGTTTGACTTTGGTTGTTTAGCTACTGAAGTTTTAATGTATAATAATTTAGGAACTTGTTTTTGTCCGTTCTTTACGTTTGTGTCTTGGATGCCTTCTGCAGGACACCATTCAACACGAAGAAAGGCCTAGAAAATAATAGTAGGGATATTTAGATGCTGAAAAAAATAACGGTTACTATAGCCTGGTATAAAACGTACCGGCTAATAAAGCAAGGACTAATGATGTTCAAGGAAGTATTGTCACGAACAAATAAACGCTTATGTTGGACCATCGCCTGATGTGTATATCTAGCTACAAATTAAACCACTCAACAGCCTGAGTGTATAATACTGTTGCTTACTTGACTCCTCCTTGGGTTGCGGCAACTTTGGCAACCATACAGCTTTGCTCCCTAGTGACGCTCTAGCAGACGACATGGAGAAGATGAGACGACATTCATGTCAGACGTCACTTGGCTTATACAAGCAAGGGCGGTTAGGCTGGAAAATCTCAAGATTGATGATTCGGGGGCAGCTTCTATAATGGTGGCGAAGGTGGAGCATTATCGAAATTTAGGACATCCTTGAAGTCCAATCTGTAATAAAACTGAAACACTCGACTCGGTATTTTCACGCGGCATCGATTCCTAGAATTGGCCGTCTTGACTTCAATTTTTCAGAATTTTTCAAAATCACCCCAGGTGAACGCTGATAGGGTTCCTTAATAACAAAGGCAATGACCCATTACTCTCCTAGTTACATTCATTTTGTAAAGTTGTGTGTCATCGTCTCTAATGACTTTGCAGTCGAAGAGACGTGAATTCCACCTACCTTAGCTTTTAATACTAAAAGCTGACGTTGGTCAGTGGGTTTACTCAGGGATCTTCCGTTACCACCACCCTTCATTCCAGTATCGCTCCACTCTCACCTGCCATCAATCACCAGCGCTAAAGACCTAAATGTTAAGCGCTGACTGAATCCTATTCGCTTAACTTCACTAAATGTTCGACGACCTAAAAATGTTCTTGCCTCCTGTCCCTTCAATGTTTAACTTGCTTGTGATATCCTGGGGCTTGTAAAGCTGGCAGCGGTTGTGTCTTTGCGCAGAAGAGCGGCTGGAGGTGCGCGTGTCCGGCCATCTGAGGGTGGCCGAGTGCCGCGGTGTGCAGGTCTGCGACGTGACGGCAACCAGGGCCGCTCGACGTCGCAACGACCCGCCGCCCCGCGCCGACCAGCTGCGCTTCGTGCCACGCTCGGGCTGCGACGTCCACGACGTCCGCCAGGCAACGTCCCTCTGCCTGCAGCTGGCCTTGGAGAACCGCCGCGGCGGAGGTGGAGCTCTGCGGGTTGCCGAGCTGCAAGGCGGAGACCCCGTGCTGCCCGTCGTCGCCGAGCTGCTGGCCGTCGAGCCGCTCGTGTCGGTGAGCGACTGCGTATACGGCCATCAACTGGTAGTGGGTTGTTTCTGGGAGTACTTCCATCTTCTCCGACACTGAAATTCCTCCACTTCATCTTCACTATTTCGCTTCGTTCATTCTCAATGCCGACTGGGAATCAAGGGCTGGTTTGTTATAATAGTCGGCTAGACGTGGTGGATGGTGTCGGCTGATTGGTGTTATTTTTCTCACAGCACCCCCGCTTTTTCCGCCGATGAATTCTGCCACATATCCGATCTCACCTAGCTTCAGCTTTTCCATTTTTAATACAGGTCGAGTACATCAAGTACATCCCCGGTTAAGAAGTTGGCACAGCTTGGAATTCACCGGGAATATAACCCGGGCAGCCCTTGGAGGGAGGCGAGAATTTTATTCGCTGTCCATAACTTGGCCAAAGTTAACTTAACTTGCTTTTTCCTTTCTGAATGTGACGTAATGTCACTTCTTGAAGCATACCTGTTTCTCCTGATCTTGTATACCTAGAGTAACTTATGTTTGGTGAAAATAATTTTGTACTAAAAATATTACAATGCCTCTCCTACACATATGCATATCTGCTTCGTGGTTATTGACAGAGTATATTTGTGCAGAGGCGTCGCTCGTTTGACTGAGCTAATCAGAAGAATTCACTGCGACACCACACGTCTATGATTTGATAGGTAGGAGCCCGAGGAGTTGAGGTTAAAAACAACCAATCATTGACAATCAACGAAGCAAAACTGCAGATGTGCATATAAGAAATTGAAACACGTTAATGCAAAATCCTTTTCACATAAAGTCAGTGGCTGTAGGTATAATATATTTTTAAACTGTACCGATTTTATGGGCATAAGGCACTTATGAAAAATGCTCGAGGGTAGGGTGGGTCAGCCAAAATTTCAAGTTACTGGTGTAAGAAATTTCACCCCAAGTAAGTTTACCCGTGCTCTAAATCTTAACTAATGGCATCTAAATCAATGCTAAAAGAATAATATAACATTTAAATATAGCATGTAACATTTAGGAAACATATATCATGTAGACAATATGTAGGCTTTTTTGGTTTGTCATCATTTTAAAACGTCGAATAGCATTGCAGGTGGTTATCAAATCCTGGTAATCGACAAAACCTGGGCACGTGACTGAGATAACCTACCCTACTCCAAGGAGTGAATTTTCAAAAGCACCTATACGTAAACGCGAGTGATCTTCATAGGAAACATAGCTACTTATGGCTCAGCTAGTGAGTGCAGCTGCCTCCTGATTGTTCGCGCAGCTTGTAATATCTCGCGGCACTGTATGCCTATAAAATCGGTTATGTTTGTAATACTGTTACATATTTGCAAAATAACGTGTGAACAGTTCTCTGAACTCTTTTGGACAGATGTCTTATAATTAGAGATCAAAATAGTTTAACTAAGTTCTTGATTTATTAGCTCACAAAACATAAAAAAAAAAAAAAACACCAAACAGCAATCATTCATGGCCTTCAAGGCACTCTTATTACGCACACAATTCCTACTGCATCACAGAAATGTTAACTAAATACGAAAATTAAAGAACAAAAATGTTTCAAATTAATTATTTAAAGGCTTAAAATCACCAAAAAAGTTCAGTCATATATCCAATTAACAGTCTTTAAAATAGTGATAATGTACAACCTTAACAGTCCGAAGTGATGATGAGTCGCCGTGTGCTGCGCAGCACCCCGAGTGCACCACTGTCTTCACTCCTGAGGTCTTCGGTTCGACTCCCTTCGTGCATCTCCTTTTTGTCCGTCGACCCGTAGCAGCAGTCTTCTTGTTTCACCCTATACTGCTCAAAAGGTATGTGCCCGCAGCCTTACAGTAGATTTTGACGTCACCAAGATGTCTTCACCAGTCTCTCTCCACAAGCTTAACATCTCCTTCTAGCACGACCAATAGCGACCTCTCCCCGAATCGGCCCGTTTGGAGTTTTTATACCCAGAACCCCACTCGGGGAATCACCGAATTTCAGGGGTCTAAAAATAGACATTACATCATTCATACCTGCCGAGAGGCAAGTAGACACGGGAGTCATCAGGAAATTCCCGGGCTAAACTCCGCCTCTGAAACACACATGGGGAATCCCAATGACGTCTCTTGGTAGCATTGCAGCACCCCTGGAAAAAACCTCTGACATCGCTGTGGTCGAATCATCGGCTGGTCCACCTAGTACGTTGCTACATGCTTCCTACCAGGCCAACGCGCAACAATACAAACCCTCTGCAGATATCTTTCGAAGATCACTTAATATATTTGGTAATGTGTGTGTATGTCTCAGGCGAGGCTGACGTACGCTGCGTGCGGCGAGGTGGCAGAGGCAACGCGGGAAGTGTTGCGGGCGGCTGACGCCGACGTCGTGTCCCGACCTCCCGGCGACGATGATCTAGTTATCGCGCACCACGACGATCCTCGACCAGCCCTCTCTGCCGTCATGCCTGGCGGGTTCCTCATGATCTTGTGCGGCATCGGCGTCGAGCTACACGAGGGTGACGCTGCTCTTGTTTCCATGTTCCGCCTTCCCGACGGCTCTCGGGCTTACCTCTTCCGGAGACACGTGAGTATTCACCAGTTCCGGTCAGCTCTTAGATATTAACAAAAGCGAAGTGTACGAAAAATAACGTAGCGGTATGAGGTGTAACTACTGAAAAAATTGTTGTTATTACTTATTAGTTACTATATATTTTATCTTGTTTATACATTTGGCGTGCTACTATTTTATTTTGGTCATTTATTTTCAGTTGTGGGAACTGAAACTTGTTCTCCAACGAGAAAATAAAATTTTCCTCCGCATTCTTTTGCTGGCAGTGAAAATTTTAAGGGGTATGGAGGGTATGATGTCGAGCGGACGACTGGAATACTCAATTCGTCAATAAAATCTGAAATACTCATAAAAATTCGGTGAGATTTTTTTCCGAGTAGGTATTTTATCATTGGACGTTTATTTATATAGCACTACGCGGTAGTATGCTTTACTTTAGAGTAAAAAATGAAGAACTGTTTTTAGGAAAATAAGGAGTTGAAACCACAAAACCTACAAAAATAGAAAACCGTCAATTTTATAATTTTTAATATGAAAATATATAGACCTTTATGATATCCTAATTGAAAAAAATACTCGCGTTTTTATTTGAAAATAATTTTAGTATCCGAAAATCTCTGCGCGAGACTCCACGGTAATACTTACCCTCCAGCATCGAAATTACTTCATTGGTAGTTGTTTACCCTTCACATTTGATCAGGAGGTAAAATATTGTGCATGTCTACAAACCCATTATTTCTCAGGTAAGGTAAGATATTGCCGCATTGTTTCCTTACATGCTCGACATTGGATCATATTATTGCAGAGCGCGTGTGATAACGTGTGATCTAGTGTGTACGTTACTTCAGTGTGCAACTGTTTGTAGTACAACATAACATCAAATGAATTCGGGAAATTTCCCCGTGCCTATATTTCGACTGAGGAATATTAGTAACTGGCGTAAAATGTGTGTTGTCAACAGCTAACTGAATGATTTTGCCTAGCGATGAATAAATTTGCGAAAATAATATAATTTTTTGTACTCGTTCCAGATCGATACTATAAAAAAAAGCTAATTCCTTTTTGTTAAAGAAGAAACTGTTTGTACTTTTTAATTATTCGAAGAAAAAAGGTAATCAATGAATGAAATTGCAACTTAGCACAAAATGTGAAACTATTTCTAGTGGGGACTGCCAAGAAATAATCTGCATTGTTTAAAAGCTAAATTGATAAATACTATTTTTGCTAGAACGGGTATTATTCAACAGTTTAGAGGATCTAGCAAACATGCATTATATGGCTAATAAATTCCGTTTATCGGGGACAGAGTGATATTAAAATTTATAGTACTCAAGAGTGAGTGAGTGAGTGAGATATTTTGGTCATCGCTTAACGTCGAGGTCTTTAGTGCTGGTTAGTATTCAAAATAGCTCCAAATACTGTAAATTGTGCAGAATAGTATTAACAATGCACCATCGTCAATAACAATAATCCCTCACGCTATTGCTAGATATATGCAAAATTCCCACTATCACACGGTAGCAGAATAAACTTTACTTTCGTGTACATAACCTGAGATTCAATTAGCCACGTGTGTTACGTCTTTACAGAGATAGGCCTCTCTACCATGTAATCATTCTCCGCGGCAAGTCACGACAATATCGGCCAGAGGGAGACGTTGAACGAGCCTATAGTCGCTTGGAGTCTAGTCAGCTGTCAGAAAATAACGCTAATTTTTCATGTCTCTAATTTTGCACATAGTAAGATTAATTATATTTGCTTTTCATATGCTCGCCTTGTCACGATAATTATATTGTTTGTTTCCTGTGTCCTTGAATGTAGTTCGAACACTCGCGCCAGCAAATTCTGTTTCACTTGGAGAGAGAAGACAACTTCGAGTGGGTGGAGGACTTGAAAGTTATGTTGAGGAACTCCGAGGGTTCTGACGTGCTGGTTGTAGCGCAGGGCGACCCTTTTACTGGAATTGTTGGATTCGTCAACTGCCTCAGACGAGAACCAGGAACGCCTTATATCAGGTATGTTAAATAAAGTAACACTCTTAGAGATGGGACGATTCTATTTTTCCTACGATTCTCGATTCCAGACAAATTTTTCTCGATGCTTCGATTCTCGGTTACCTCAATCCTGAGTAGTTAAGAGACATTTATATTTTACATGGCTGCTGTACATTAAATAAGTCAAGCTGAATATGTAAATTATATATAATGACTTAATTTAAATTATTTTAAGTTTGAATTTTGTACTTGCTACTCGTAATTGTTCACACACATAATGTACAGTTAGTATTATTTTTATCTAGCAGCGGTAGCAAGATAGTGCAAATTAGGACATGTAGATGGGTATTAAAGAGACGTGCTTACAATATAACCAAACAGCAAAGTCCCTGCTTGGATATGATTTTTATAATTAACAAAGGACGTTTAATACGTACAAGTAAGTCATCTAAAAATTTTAGACATTGAAGACAAATTTGAAAAAGAAATCTGCTAGATTTCTACAGCACACTAAGAAACTTAAGTTATACAAGAAATGTAGCGTACTCGAAGTTACATTATGCATATGTCACTACAGAACTAACTCAAATGTGTTTTCATATTTTTATAAGGTACGCAATGAACCCACAGATACCGGAGTACGTGACTAGGCGCAGTGTATAGGCGGTTATAAAAACTCACGAGGTTAGTCTAGAGAAGAGTGAAACGTCAACTCGAGTTGTTCAAATAGTCATTCAATTGAAATATACTTGTGTACAAAAAGTGAACCGAGCTAATTGCTGAGATGCATTCAATCGCAACCTAACTAAGGTTAATTCTACTACAAGTTAGAAAGAACAATGATAAAAGTTTGGCACAGGGAAAATTGAGCACTAGAATCTCTAATGGGCGCAAACTGACCAATCACAGAGCATTCCTGAATTTAAAGTTACATAAAGTTGATAATTTAAGACTCGAAAATGGTTTAGTTTCACTTTAAAAATAAGTTAAATTTTTTCTGTCATTTCCAAGCTATTTAAATTTAATTTTAATACAGTTTGTATTGTTCTAGTCACCAAGTAGTAACAGCGAAACTTCTGGCAGAAATTTTCCCTGTGCGTAACTCTCCAATAAGAAAAAAACAATTTCTTTCTAAACTGTTGTAGAAATAACCTTAAATTAACGCATTTCGAAACTGTTGTTGCGATTGCAATGTTACAAAAAAACTTTTTACGCCATTTTATTATTATTGTCGTAACAGATTGTAACGTTCCTTCAAGGTTAGTATCTCAGAAAATGTGTACGGCAATTTAAGTTGCTGTGGTCTCCGAGTCACAAAAATATTGTCTCGTGAAAGACGTAAAACGTAAATACCCTACCAAATCAGTAAACTAAATTTACGTACCTAATTGCAAGTATCTTATCAAAATAAATAAATGAGAAGATCGAGAGAGTAAAAATTTATTGAAATGCAATTTTTCCTTGATTATCGATTCTTTCGATACCAGGAAGAATGGAGGGAATCGAGGAATCGAAGGATCGAAAATTCCATCCCTAAAACGCTTTTCACGTCTCAAGCACGTATAGAACCAGTGGAAATCTGTCAGCCAGGATTACTATTTTAATACGACTGTAATATGAGTCGTCGATTATTAATTTGATACCACCAGCATTGTTCACTACTTCTGTCTGTGTCTAAGCCGAAACTTAAGCATTTACTGTCAATTAATTTTATCAGCAATTGGTATAACATTTTTTTAAAAATGAAGTTTGGAGTATTTAATAGTAACATGAATTTTAGATCTCTTCAAAACGGCACCTGCTTTACGTCATTGCATCAGTTAAGCACAACCTTTCACACCTTTCGAAGCAGGCAAGGACATTTCTCGAGTCACTTACACGCCAAATTTGAATAAGTGAGAAATAACCACTTTAGTCGAATTACAGAGGTTTCGGTCAAAAATGAGCAACTAAAATTAGTGAAACCATGCTGACTGTTTCAGTGACTGAATTATACTGATTAAAAATTGATTTCGACCTAATGCCAAGAGAATTTCATTTCCCTGTTAACTGATTTTCTGTAAACCATACAGGTTCATCAGTCAGAGACATATTGTGAACTGGAATTACCATACTTAAAAGTTCACTGAACGGATTTAGAGTGTATTTGGCGGTATCTCTACACGTTAGCACGGAAACTGTTATTACACTGCAAAAGCTGCTTCTATATATCGTACAGCCGTTGGGCCGCGGTGGCCGAGGGGTCAGACTTTCGCCTCTCACCAAGGCGATCCGGGTTCGATTCCCGGCGGGGTATGTCCCCGGATTTTCGCATGTGGTAATCGTGCCGGACGATGCCGCGGCGGGTTTTCTCGGGATCTCCCGTTTCCCCCGTCCATTCATGCTGTTCCATACTCACATGTCACTCTTCACCAGCGCTAGAGACTTCGATGTTGAGCGCTGACGAAGCATATCTCACTCACTCGTACAGCTGTTGCGACGGTATTTGCAGCCTGGCATCGCCGGATTGCAAGCCAGATTTGGTAACAGGACATGTCTGTCGTACTTGACCATCATCACACCACAGTTTCGAAGCACAGTTCACTCCAAGCAACCGCCTGGAATCTAATTATTAATGCAATAAATAATGCCGAAATATTATCAACGTAAAAGTACGTTTAAAACTCTGAAATCAACAAACACGGCTTTTAAGACAGTGTAATAAAAATTTTATGACAAAAAATTCCAATACAAATAATTACTTTACCATGCTTCTACCTTTATTTTCTCAATCGCTTGATTTGTGCGTTCTAAGCTTCCGTACTGCGTGAAGCATACGTCATTTTGTCTACTTTCTGCATAATACTTCGTCATCCTTGCATCTGCTTCGCCTTCGCCTTGTATTTGTGCGAGCTATTTGATGATCTATTGCACTTATTGTTGAACCAGCTCTCTGGTCACGACCGTTGCTGGTTATAAAACGCGCTCTAGCGTCTAAACATTCAAGTCTCAATTTCTTAAGAGTCATTCTCCCCCTTAGTATTGATTTTTTGGTTTTTCCTTGCCTAATTTTGTTTCACGACCGAAAATTCTAAAAGTACCACAATGGAAACATTGCTGTTGATTTTACCTTTTAGTAGACGTATACGAAGTGAACTAAGATTCATAACTACGGCTTTTTTTATAAAATTTAAACTTAAATAAAATACGTAATTATGAGTTTCTACTTCACATCTTATACGTCTACTGAAAAATAAGATCAATGCCTATGTTTTCATTGTGTCACTTTTGGAATTTACGGTCGTAAAGCAAACATAGGCAAGAAAATCCAATAAATCAACACGAAGGAGGGAGACTGACTCTTATGAGGGCGGATGCTACCACACACTTAAAATGCGTTGAAGTACGTTAGTATATACGTTTATTTTACGAAACAGTTCTACATGCGCTTATTGTGAAAATATACGAAAGTAAAACACGCTTCGGATTAGGACGGAATACCAGTATTTAGACAAATGCTAATTAAAACACTTTTTTTCGAAGCCATATCCAACATATGTAGCTTGAAACGGCCTTTTCAGACTGCCGTATTTCAAAACGTACTAACCAGATGTATGTGAAACTCAGATTGAAGCGTGCAATGAACTTCGCAACAGAATTTCCACCAATTAAATATATGGACACCGCTTAGAGTCCTATAGTACAAATAAATCAGCGGGAATCTTGCACGCTATTTCAGAGCTTGGCTCGTTGAGGCGAAGTGGCATTTGATGCGTACTTCAAGGTTGCCTTATAGCTCTGTCACTTCTGAGAAACTAATGCGCAGGTAGGCGGTGTCCTTAAGATTTATTGGTTATTTTAGTACTTCGGTGCAATTTGAACCATATTGGCTGAATTTATGCCGGCGTCTCAGTTTTATATAGCTTGCAGGGATTGCTGATACCTTTGGTCACTGGACCTACCCTGTCCTTATTTCTCTTTTTAATTTCTTGATATACTTTGGTTGATGGGCTTACACCTCGCCTGATGATCCTTCACTCTTCATTCTTTTCCTAAATGTATTTGTAATTGAAATTTTAAACGGATTTGTACACGTATAGTATGTCCACGGTAGCAAAAATAAAAATTCAATAAGTAAAACATTAAATGAAATTGATTTATTTAATGAAAATCACTCTCACTTTTTCCCTATTTTACATAAGTTTTTTTTCTCGTCCCATGCATACCTCATAGAGCATAGTTTCCCATCCTTTTACACTTGCTTGTATATTACATTAGTTTTAGCAGGTCCCTAGATTATGGTAAAAAAAATGGCTTCATTAAGAATAAATGAGTAAGATTAGAAAATCATATAGTAAAAGTACAAAGATAACAAATAATGTCACAAATAAATCAAAATTGAAAAATTTAAACATGTAAAATTATGTCCGACCACTTTGGCTCGGTGGTTAGTGCTCTTGTTCAGTGTTCTATGGGTCTTGGGTTCAATTCCGGCTGGGGAGGAAAATATACAGTTATCTTCCCAGGATCAGGACTTGTGCTGTCTCCGCAACACCATCCTGCTGAAGACAATGGCAACCCACCGCAGTTTAAACCTGGCCTAGTCGCGCCTCAGGGCTGAGTACTCAAAATCATCACCATAATAAAAATATACAGTAAATAAATAAGTTGGTATTTAAGGGTCGCGGTGGTCGAAGCGATAGAATTCTCGCCTCCCACCAAGGGGTTCCGGGTTCGATACCCGGTGGGTCTTGGGCCGGATTTTTGCATGAGGGAATCATGTCAGATGTTGCAGTTGGCCGGTGGATTTTCTCGGGGAACTGCCGTTTCCCACGCCTTTCTCACTCCTTCGCTGCTCCACACTCACCTCACTTCATCTATACGACTGTCCTGTTTCACTTGCCGAGCAGCTGGCCCAACCTTCACCCCGGCCTTCTCCCACCAACATTGTGACCCGACCAGGAGGGAAAGAGGTAGTGTTTTTTCCCACCAAGGCGATACAGGTTCGACTCCCGGCGGGGTCGGTTCCCTGTATTTTCGCATGTGGGAATCGTAACGGACAATGCCGTAGGTCAACGGGTTTTCTCGGCGATCTCCCGTTTCACCCGCCCTTTCATTCCGGCGCTGCTCCATACTTACTTTATGTCACCCCTCACCAGCGCTCAGGACCTCTATGTTAAACGCTGACCAAAATATCTCACACACGTAGCGGTTTTTCATTTTCAAACATGTCAGTATGTACTGTACAGGTATGTGGCCGCGCTAGACGCCGATGCACCCAGGTTCAGCATCGACGAGCCTATGTACCGTGACGAGCTGGCCCTGGGTCTGGCGTCGAACGTGCTCAAGGACGGCACATGGGGCAGCTACCGATTCCTCGGCCCCCGGCATGACAACGACCCTCCGGCATCGGCGAAGATGACTAGGGTGGAGCACGCCCGCGTCGACATCTCCAGGCCTGGGGACCTCGGCAGCCTTCGCTGGGTGCAGATCGCAGACCCTCGAGACCACAGGTGCGCCCTAAACATAGACACGATTAAGATGAGCGCCTGGGTGAACGTATTTTAAACGTTAGAGTGCCGTGTGTGTGTGCGCGTTAACTGTCCTTGTGTAAGAATATTCTTTTGTGTGTTTGACTTATAATTGATTAGGCCCATATTTTAATATTTTTTAAATGTATGTATATGTATGTGTGTATGAGTATGTAGGTGTACATGTATGTGTGTATATGTGTGCATGTTTGTACGTGTATCTATGTATGTATATATGTATATATATATCGATAATAGTTGATGTAAAATGTAGTTTACTTGATCATAGCGACGTAAACTCATTGTTATTATTGGTTTTTATACTTTTTCTTAGATACGTACAGTTATCATTTCTTTTTCTTCTCTCTATTATCATGGTAGAAGTACTATAGGTATCCGTGTACACTACCATAACAAATATCATCGTAATGTTTCATGTATGCAATTTTAAGTGTAATTTATTCCTACTGTTTGTAGTTAAGTGTAAGAGAAAGCAACAATGCCTTAACTTCGCCACGGTGAAAATGAAGACGATCTATTATTATTATTATCTTCAAAATTTTCGGGGAGCTAAAGGCGGCACAGTATACCTATCACGTATCACCCTAGTCTCTAGGTACAAGGCTATGAACTGGTGTGTAGTACTCTCGCCGATGACTCGCCTACACAAGACATTAAATGGTGGCCATATCGTTCCATGACGTATTGATTGACGTAAAGTTGTGTTGTACTCGCCTATACCTTGTAAACAAGTAACTGGATCAAGATTATTGTGCCTAAAAAGGACCGTAGAAACATCCATGACGTATTTTATAAGTATTATTTTGTAAAATGTCCGTGCTCTTCTTAAATAACTATACATATAACAATGTAATACTAAGAAGAGAGATTAATGAATTGTGATATTTAATTAACAGAATTTTATATTACTGTGCATTGAAATGTAATTTGACGAAATAAGCTTATATTTAAAAAATTGGTTCCCCATCCTCGATTTCTGAACTAGGCCAGCAAAGGAATAATGTTTCTTTAAGACGGCAAATAAATTTTCTCGCATTACATCAAATATTTATTTTTTCATTTCATATTACTCAATTCGTGCTAGAAAAGATGCATTTCTCAAAGTCTATCATATTTTCGTTTTTGCGAAGAAAAAACATATTTTTAACAGTAAGGTTATCTTCTAAACCACTAGCATTGCCACAAATTATAACACAACTGAAGTATTTTAATGGCAACGTAAATGTTTTATTACCATCACTATACAAATCTGTATACATAAAACAAAGTCGGTTTAGTTACACCATTTATAACTCAAGAACGGCTGGAACGATTTTAATGATCTCTGATTTTTTGTATTCGACTCCGCCCCGAATAGCAAAATAACTATTAAAATATAGGAAATAAGGACGAAAAAAAAAAAAAAACTATGTAAGGGAGGTCACCCTATTTTCGCCCACTTTTTAAGAACTCCTAATAAAAACAAATTTTGTATGACAAAGTATTCATATTTATATATAATGTGTACACGAATCCTTTGTGTACCTGTTCCTTAAACAAAAACCTATATAAGTTAACAAAATATATAATAAAAAAAATTTACACATACGATGACATTTTGCAGCACTGAACAAATGTGGTCCTAATTTCGCCCACCATATAAAATATAATGAAAACTACATATAATAATACACTTCCATAGCAAACAAAACATGCGTGTTATATGAAGCTGTAAGCAAAATGCATTTAAGTAGGCCTATGTATTAAACGAAAATTAAAAAATACAAATATTTTGTATTGTATAAATCAACTTGAACAACATAAGTAATCTCTACCCATAAAGACAAATAGCGCAAATAAACTTCGGATCAACTCCAGCATCGCCAGCACAGTTTTCATGGCGCCACAAATAACATTGTCTACACTGGACCCATTTTCCCCCTTTCTTATCCTGTGTGTAGACTGTATGACAGTAACTTATGGACACTCTGCATCATTATCACTGTCTTCATCATCTGTAGATACACAAGGCACTGCACTGTCTTCATCTTCACTTTCGCTCCTACTCGGAGAACATTTCCTTTTCGCACGTAATCGTGTGATACCAGTTGGTTTTCCTTTGCACTGGACTTGCCATTTCTTCTTGGCCTCTGCTGTATATTTCTTATTGATGCTCTTCAGTAGCTCCTCTTTATGGGGAGAAGCGGTCACCAACTCATTATTCATCAAAAAGATGTCGCCAACACATGGAGCTGATTTTCACATGAGTCACAGAAGCAGAGGTGCGATAATAGCGACTCTGATACCCCTATCAATTGGCTCATCGCTCCAAGTTCAAGCCATTAAAAGCAGGAGTTCCCTTGTCCTGCTGAAGTGAAATTATGCGGTGAATATGTGGTCCTATCATTTATTGTCTGAAGCAAAGTTCAATCCAGGCACCTATGGCCGTGTCTCAATTCACCCAAAGAGTGCTCTTTCGTGCTCTCTCTGTCGCAAATACGTCACAACTACGTCAGAGAGAGCACTATCTGCCTGTCTCAATTGTTCGCCGAGAGCACGAAAGAGCGAGAGCACGAAGTTGTATACTCGCTCTCGCTCTCTCGTGCTCTCTGACGTACGTCAACGTGATTACATCTATAGTTTGAGGTTAAAGAAGAAACGTGCGTCACGTATTGAAAATATTTAAATATTTATACATTAATAGTTATTTCCCGAGAGCAGTTACTCATGACAAGAAACGTAAGTTAACATTTTTTGACATTATATGCATTAAAATACACAAAATAAAAAAATGTTGGCATCGCCAAAGAACAACTACCCCCCGCTCGAAATAACGACGCCTGTAAGTTCAAAAATTATTATTTGAATTGCCCACAAATGTATTTAATGTGTTTATAACTTGTATTTAAAAATGTACGCACTTGCAGCTTTTGCATCTTTTGTTTACAAATACGAGATAGCATCGTCCCAATTGGAGAGAGCGAGAGCACCAGAAAGAAAACAAGAGCTCTCTCTTTGTGTTATGCGAAAGAGTACTCTCTCAACAGAGTACTCTTTGAATTGAGACTCGACCTATGACTGTGTCTTTTCTGGTAAGTAGGTCCTACATTTCGAGATGAAATTTTTAAGTTTGCATTTGATAACATTACACAAAATGTGAATTATAAACACTCTGCAGTGTATTTTAAGTGTCAGGTAGGAGAACTTAATTCACACAGTAATAATGACTTACGTAAAAAATACATTAAAAAATAAACCTACATGTAGTTTATTTGTTGTTTGGAAGAGGTGTCTATGTAACAGTGCACCGTGTATATAATCAGTTATACAGACGAAACCGTACAAGTGATCATACAGTAATCAGAGAGGGATAAAAATATTTAACTTCATCAGTAATCTGGTTTCCGAGACTGTGATATAACTGATATACTGCACATGCCAGAAGCCTAGATATGAGGAATATAATTGTATTAGGCTATTAAAGGCGTAATTATATACATTTTTTAAAACCATAATTTAACTTATACCATAAGCGTTGAAATAAAGTGAGATATGCTCCTAATTACTTCCGCGTTCTATATTTCGCTCATGTTCCTAATTTCGCCCATGTGCCGTATTTCGCCTATGGGCGAGAAATGGCACATATACATGGGCGAAATTAGGATCAATTTGTGGTTCAAATATGCGGCTACTGTGAAAATACGCGGGGCAGTATTCATTTCGAAACCATACTACTAAGAAGCATGCTTGTTAATCACCAAGTTGTATTATTTTACAAACTGTTACTACATATCTTCTCTGGTTTTAAAGCGCAAATTCAATGATCACACAAAAACTCCCTGTTCTCAAAAAATTAAAAAAATTCACTACTCAAACACAAAGCGACTGTTCACTTCCGTGTTAATGGTGGCAACTACGGGCACGCGAGGCTTCGCTTCGTCGTGTCGCAGACAGAGCGCAGCACCTCCTTGCTCTCGACACTGCGCAGGGCGAAATTAGGCGGACTTTTCTTATGGTAATATTATAAATTCCCGCAACAATGAATATTCCCGCAAGAACCGAGACGTCCTATAGGAAAATAAAGAGGACCGAAGGCCCGACTTAGAAGACGACTACGCAAGTGCGACGGTGACGACCGAAGGCCCGAACCGATTCGTTCTACGTCAACTTCTAAAGTATTTCAAATGAGGCATCTTTCGAGGGCCAAATTATACGCGAGCAAAGCCGCGGGTAACAGCTAGTAAAACATATTATTTTAGTGAAAATTACACTATATGTAATTCTTGAAAATTCAGCTTTCGAAGAAATTACGTCGCATTTTTCGACAAATTTTCGCAAATTTCGACGCATATGTTCGTAAAATTTCAGTGTTATAGAATTGTACGTCCACACGTATTAAATAAAAATCACACTGAACTAATTTATGAAATAACTTTTAAGTAAATAATCTTACATGTAACTAATTTTAGCAAATTGAACTGGCGCTTAGGTACTGTGCATCTTACTCCTAGATCACATTGAATTACGTGGAATTTGTTTTGTTTTTTATGCATTCGTTGCACAGATCAATGACATTACTTTCATAATTTTGAAGCAAGTAGTTAATATTAATATTATCTTATCTTTATTCCAGAAAAAAAAATGCATTCCAGAGACTGTGATTTGTGTAGCTATGTAATTTCCAACAAATCTATAATTTTGATATAGATTTAGAATTTTCCTAAGCTTTTTTTCCATAGCAAATCCTTATTTCTTTACAAACAACTAATTTTACAAGGCAATTTTTGTACGTTTACTAAGTTTTGTGAAACTACAACGTACTTTGCAGTGGATAATTTTAAACATAACGGTTCTTCTCTGCAAGAAAATTTGTTTCGTGGTTTTATGGAGTAAGAGCCGTAGGGCCGAAATTATAAACCTCTTTCGCACGACAACCAACTGCTATCCCCATAGAGAAAGCATTGATAAGCAGTTGGATGTCATTCGAAAGAGGTCTATTCTATAGTTTCGGCCCTTAGAAATCTGCTAACCCAGTCCCATTGAGTGAAAAATCAACAGAATTATGCTCGACGACCAGGAATAGTACGAACAGTATAAGAACTCTTCACAAGTAGAGCCATTGATTTTTGGTGAAAATAATTTTACCCCTAACTGTGTTCAATATCTTATGTACACGTCTGCAGCTGCAGCAACCTAACAAAATAATTTCCACCGAAAATTCAGTGGCTCTATTCATCGGCAGAAGGGTTGCAGCCGCAGGAGGAGGGTGATGGTATTGACTTGCTTCCCGGATACAGACGACGGTAAACAAAGCTACAACGTCACTCGATTGCGAGACGGGAGAAAGCCTCCAGCCTGTGACAGGCAGGAGTCTGGCGCAACAACCCGATACATTTGTCGCCGTCTATTTGGGTGCGTCTGCAGGCTGCCTGCGCTTCTGAATTTAAGAAGAAAACACAATGCAACGGATATACATATTTTATTGTGCGTCTCAGTTCTTGTGCGACCTTTCGGCTAGTTTCGCCACTTACTACAGGCGGCTTGCTTGCCATAAACAAGTATAATATAATAACCGCAATAATAAACATTGGTCCTTCCTTGCCACGGTAATCATATTTTTACAGCGTTTTAAAAGAAGATTTACTGACATTTTATTTGGAGGCAGAGAGGATCGTTGACTACCATAAACATACGAATAAAGTATAACATTCATTGTTTCTTATAATTCTAATTACTGTGTAAATTATGACTGTTCTTATTTTATATCATAAAACGCCAGACAACGAAAACCCTTATTATGACTATTTATATTCCTATTTTTCAGTAAGCACGTATTTTTTATTCTGGTTATGTCCATCCACCTAACAATGCGACAAACTTGTGGCAATCAGATTGATTGTGATTGGACAGCCCTGAACTGCAGACATTTGGCTTTCCTTCAATAATTATGGTACACTGCAAAAATCCTTAAATAAACTTTATCAGGTACTTTCGCAACGAAAACAGAATCGTGATATATCTGGAAACCAGTGGCGGCTTGTAGGTTGTTGCCAGGTAGGGCACAAGCTGCAGAAAAATGTATAGGATTGCGCTCTAGTTGACGCTACAGCCACTGACAAGCTTATTACTGACTGGTCAAAACAGAGCAAGTAGACACAGTATATTACAATGTCATTGGTATACGGTGGTGTGTTCACACTAATGTCTATAGTTCTCGGCAACTTGTGCCCTCCCTGGCAACAAGCCTTCAGCCGCCACTACTGGAAACACTGCTGTTAGCACTTAATTGACATCGTCTGGCTACAGCTAGAATGGTGAACTGAAACTAGCAGAGTATGATAATTCCATTAGCTATTTCCAATTATTTGAAGTAAATACATGTAACTTGCAAACTTTTAGCATAAATATAAGGAATGCGTAATTTAATTCAACACAGCATACAAATATGATTACTGTCTAAATATTTTGTGATATCTCGTACACTGGGGTTACTTTCACCCCCTGGGTAACTTTACACATCCCGATTAATATAATTTAATATAAACATTTTTAGATACTATGTACTGTAAAGTGTTGCTTAGTAATAAAGTGGCAAGTGATAAAGAGGCTGCAAATCTTTAATTAAAACAAAAAACTTGTGGTACAAAGCAACCTCGAAATCATGCAACGTACATTAGTGCTGATTTATGAAACTGACGTATATAAATTGCTGATTGTTTCAGTGACAAGAAAGGGACTTTGATACACGTGTGCTACTCGGCACTGAACTTCAGAGACGTAATAACAGCAAATGGGCGTCTACCAGAGGTAAGAATGATAACACGGTCCTAGAATTTATGAAGAAAACTTTCTTGCGGTGCGACCTGAAAATCATGATATTCCATAATTACTTGATAATAATATCCTGTGGAAGCATATTTGCAGTTGTTTTCCATTTTTCATTTCGTTAATTATGTATTTCCTGTCCTAACGAGAAATCATTTGTTACATAGCTTTTTAGCCACGCACAAGTTGTAACTTAACTTGTCAATAAATACATTTATAAATACATCAATAAATGCGTGCTAGTGTCACTAAATGCATGTTGTGAACTTACATATTGACCGTATTATAATTGGCAGTTAGCTTAATGTTAATATGAAACTTGTAGAATCGCACATACTTTTTAGGAAATAACGAAGATTGTTGAGAGCCCGTGTTATACGTATTATGATGAATTTTTCTTCATTCCTTCCCGATTAAAAATTTGAGAAAATTTAATTGAAAATATTTCAGTAGCGACATAGCTAATTACTTTCCTTTTCATTACGTGCATTGCATTCGAAAAATTAAAGTGTAGCTGTGAAATAATTAAGCTAATTTAAATTTTAAGATAAAAATTATCTCTCGTCAAGTAGTAAACACTGAATAACTCCCCGTACATATGTCATCCAATAATACGCAACTAATAGTAAAATGTAATGTTTCTATAAAGAAACATTGCCGGTTATTAGTTACATTCTTCATTTATAAAACAAAATAAAATTATTATAGAAAGGGACGATGCAGCCTCTTATGGGTGAGTGTTCGACAATTTTATTGTATTTTCAGTTTTTGAGCCAAAACATTTATAGAAATTTTACTATAAAAATTTTCTCTTCGACGAAGTATAGCATATATTCTAGGTAAACTGCTTGACATAAATAATAGTGGAATCTTTAATTAATTTCTCCTGCAGAATCATTGCAAGATAATTCTTGAAAGTTAACCTATAATGATCTTGAAATGATTCTGCATGGCAAATTAATTAAACATCTCATTATTATTTATTACGTCAAGCAGTTAACCAAGAATATATCCTATGATTTGTCGAAGAGAAAATTTTATTAATACAATTTTACAAACTGTTATGTCTTAAAATACAATGAAATTGTCTATCACTCCCCCTTAAGTACGAAATACTGCAGTACCAACTCACCCACACAAAATTAAGCACTATGAAAAACGTAGGTCGGCGGGTAATACCAAGATCTCCAGATATTCCCCGCTATTTTATTCCGCGGTTACTTCATTCTCATCACATACAGTACACTCACGATAAGGACTTGCGAAATTCGTGTTGTTAGAGTAACATTGCTGACCTGTACATACCAGTGCACAACCTGTGATCACTTTGGCCACGAGCTTCAATGTGATGTATTTTACATGTGTGACGGCTAATTATATGGTTGGCCACTCTAACTTGGGATGTTTAGATTTAGGACAGAAGCATTATCAGTGACAGATCCTGGCAATTTCGGTCAACGTGAGTGGTGTAACTTAGATTACAGCAGTTTGGAGTCTAGTCTGATGCCAGTAAATAACGTGAAATTCACTCGTATGTACTCATGTGAACTCGAGACTTTATAGAATTGTTGTCACCAAAATATCTCGTATCTGCTCCCCACACCAAACCATCAAATGACGAGGCGGCTAATAAATATAAACACTATCAGACTGATGTATCACACATTTTGAGTACTAAGTGTAGATCAGGCTCCCACTGCGTTGTCTAAGACTGTCTCCTTACTTTCGTCCGCGTAAACACGTAATGATCATATGATAGTTAGAGCCCCGGAAATTTCGCGGATTGAACTGAGGAGAGGTTGGATTTCTAAGTCATGTACATGTTGGAAACTATTTCGATCGGGTT
>PNEQ01094762.1:81208-95853 GCA_003012365.1 Medauroidea extradentata
TCAACATACGCTCAGCTTATGAAAAGATAACTGGCTTTCGCTTGTACGTGGAGCTGTTGCCCCAATTTGACTAAGCCAATAAGAATCCCGCTGTTGTAATATTTGATGCCTGTTATTGGTCTGCAGACAGCTACGGTGTGTCAGTGGTTTCAAGGCTATGTTGGTGCAAAAAATTTTCGCGATATACCATCATCTCTAGAGATGGGTGATGTACGTCTGACACAGCTTAGCTGTGTGCAGACCGATAACAGCCATAAATTATTATAATAGCTGGATTCTTATTGGCTCAGTCAACTAGGGTAACAGCTCAACGCACAACCGAAAGCCAGTAATGTTTTGGTAAGCTGAACGTACGTTGAAACCCAGCAAACAGTCAAATTTTCCTACGATAAATCCTCATATCATCATATACATCAAACGCAAAATTGGCAGGTATCTACTGAATACGAACTTACCACGTTGCGATTGGTTAACCAAAGTTATACCGTTAAATTTATCTCTTATGCATGGCTGAACGCAGTAATGTTCATAATCGATTGGAACAGATATCTAACTTGGTTTTTTGTTACTCTTCGATAAGAATAATGCGGTAAAATACATTAGTCTTAGCAGCCTCTAGAAAAAGGCACTCTATCACGGCTGCCGTTTTTTTCCAAATTGGGCTGTGACTAAGACAGACTTACGAACTAGGGAAATACATTGTTGTGATGAAAGAAGTGCTGGTATTGTGACCCTCGTCTGTAAGGTTGCCACATTTACGGCCGCGGCTCCATTAGGAAGACCAGTGCGTTAATGAGAGCCTGATTAGGATAGGCTGACGAACGGCTGTCTGATCTTTGAAAGAACTGTGCAATTGGAGTGCATGACTGGATTTACTTGCTTGGACATACTCCATTGCGAAATAAATGACTGTCAAAAGAAAACTAAAAATAAAAATAAGACAAGAAAACATAAATAAGCAGAGTATGCTTTAGTCATCAGGATACATACACAACATGAAATTCCAAAACTGGAATCTGGTAAGATAAAACAAGGAACAAGCAGAAAATGAAAGAAATAACAAAATTATAAAAAAGAAACCTAAGTTGACATGCGACACAACGATGAGACGAAACAAAAACACAAACTACACAACGACGAGACTAAACAAAACACAAAGATGTCGGACACAAACAGAAAAAACAACAAACAACACAAACGATGAGACGAAATAAAACACAGTAGTTTTCCAAACAGTCAGTATGAACGACGTTTCGGGAACTGGAATCTGTTCCCGTCATCAGGTAGACACACAGGGTTCAGGAACACGAGTGCGACTGTTATTTCTTTCATTTTCTGTTTGTTCCTTGTTTTATCTGACCAGATTCCAGTTTTGGAATTTCATGTTGTGTATGTATCTCGATGACTAAAGCATACTCTGCTTATTTATGTTTTCTTCTTATTTTTAGTTTTAGTTTTCTTTTGACAGTCATTTTTTTCGCAATGGAGAACGACTGTCGATTAACTGCATGGGAGTTTTCGCGGAATTATTTTTGCACCATTTTGTTTCAGTGCCTTATGTTCAGGCCTGTAGTTCCTCATGGTCTAGTTCTGATTGGCACAGTCAAATGAAAGACGTCTCTAAACAAAGTCACACAGAAAATAATAATTACATGCAGGTACAGGTGTACGTGCAAGGCTCTGACTCGAAGTGGTGCAAAAATGTTTTCATGATATCTTTCTGTCTCTAGTCATCACGTGTGCGCAGTATGATGAATCCAGTGTCGCCGTTTGTATTCGACAAAAGTAACAGTAAAGTCATCGCCATCGCAGTCAGTCGCTATGTACTTTAATATGTTTTCATAATAAGTATAAACGTGCACATTTCGCGACATTATTTGGCGACAAGCCTTTGTTCATCCGAACACACTATATGACATGATTGGTTCGAGACTTTCATATATTCGTGAGCCCGCATTACAAGTTAGTGCGCATTTTTCATTGCCTCTATATCATTGGTTGAAAAAGTCCTTCAGGAGCGCCAAGCCAACTGCCTACGTCAGCAGCCAGATGAGCACACAGTTACTTATAGTCCAGCCTGATGTCATTCAATATCACGATATTTGCAGGTCTGTATTAATAAGGCCTCTTCATTGGTTCTGCGCACATTTTTGCAAAATGTAATTTTTTTTCGAAGAGCGTAATTTAAGAATTTCATGAACAACATAAAATTACCTTCAGTCTGAAAAGATTACCATTTTACTAAATTACAGAATCGGAGAGCTGTGATCCCCAAAAACAACTAGCAATGTTCGCAAAATCATAATTTCATAGAACTCCGTTTGTGTCATTCAGCGAAGAAAATAAAACAATTGAAATAAATATATTCAAATTATTTAAGAATTTATGAAAAATATTTAATGATGTTTATAAAATTCTTGGATTTGCTCATAATAAAGAAAGCTTTTAGAAAACTCCTGCAAAACCATACAATTTGTCGACTCGCAACTAGTTTTTTTTACGTTTATTTGGCTGGGTTTTGCTACATAATTTGAAAGCACTGCATCACAGGTTGATTTTTTCTGAGATCACGGCACATGTCGAAACCAGCAATTCCTTGGCGGAAGTACAACTCGATGCCTATATGCAAGGCGTTTCATTATTGACGCAGTAACAGTTGTATGAATGTTTTGTCGTAAACGAAGCTTGCAACAAGAGGGCCTTTTTATTCTTTACGTTTTACTGCTTGATTAGATGGCATAAAATGTTCACAATATCTTACAGAAAACTAATTTTATGCAGTGTGAGTGTGGCCACCCCTATTATTTTCATGAAAGGGAAAAGTTTGAAGGCTGAATTTTTTACAATTTAAAAATCTCAGCAAAACTTAATATCACATACAAAATTGTTACTTAACTCCTACCCGTTTTTGGTATTTTGACCAAATACTATTTTTAAATTCCATTTTTAAAGTTCACTTACCTTGAAAGTGACCCATATTGTGTCTGCTTACTTTCGCTTCGCGGAGTTTGGACTATTAATTTCCTAACAACCTGTGTAGAGAAGACAGCTCTAGCAGAGTTTTTTTTGGAAATCCGTCCCCTGGGGTCTAAAATGAAGGGCGAAAATTTGCTTGGGAAAAACGTAATTTTTCAAAGCTATAAACGTGGAATATGGCATGTAGACTTCCGAAGAACTTCGAAAAGTAAGTACCTAATAAAAATGCGTTTTAACTGATTCAACGGTTGATTTATCAAAAGACCTGAAATTAAAATTACAGAACACGCGTTGAAACTAACGTGAACGTAAGAGATTCAAAGATATTTATGTTGAAACATATGTGTACAATAAAGCACTGCTGTATTAACTTTAAATAAATAACTTATTCCAAAAATTAGTAGGCTTATTTTTAACGAGGATACAATTGTTTTAAGAAATAGTATGCCATTAACTATAGAGTATTATCATTCAATGGTTTTGAAAATTATTTTCGTTATTCTATACTTTTAGTTGTATTATTCAATAGTTTTAATTTTATAGTTCCATAGTTGTTTTTGTAATATTTCATAGCTTAGTCTTTATTTGTTTACGCTTGAGACAAGAATAAAATGTGACTCATTTTTTGTCCCAGGGCTAGAAGTCTTTCAGTAGGAAGATTTGTCTTGTTTTGTATGTGGCTTAGCAAGTTTTTACAGCTTAGAATGTGTTGTTATTGGAATTATTTGTATTATAAAATAAAATAATTGAAAATCCAGATAATGTATATGCAATTTTGTGTTGGAACACATTTTCTACCATAAAATTTATTTTTTCAATCTTTTACATGTTGACACACATTGCAACGATTCTAAAATTTTGTACGGCAGGAAAGAATAGATTTTGTTCGAATTTGTTTACTAAAATAATAATACACAGTATTTTTTTTCAGACGACTTATATCAACAGTTTCACACACTTGCCAATGCATTCATGGATACGAAACATATATCTACAATGCCAGATTACCATACTAATTAATATAATTTTGTACAAATAAATGTAAAGATTGTAACATCGCCAGATGTAAACAAGTCAAATCTTCCACTAAATGAATACTAGTGTTCGGCGACATAAAGGGAGTCACTCTCACTTGCTGGAGAGCATACGTCGTGTCAAGCTCTCTTCCTCTTAGACCGTGCGCGGGACTAATTCCTCGCCACGAAAAAAGGGTAAAAAAAGAGGGCATGGATAGAGCAGGTTACCCAAAAATTGTAATATTTGAGATAAGTCAGCAGGTTCTTCAAATAGTGCCGATAAGAAATCGCATCGGTCACATGGTTAATATTAATCATAAACAGAGTAAGAAAGAGAGAATAAAATTATGCTGAGAGTATTTCGATGTTTCAGCTAGTAGACGACAACATAGGAAACTCCAGGGATGATTCTTTCTACTGCATGGTGATGACGCAGACTGAAGGACGGGGCGTGGATCTAGTGTTGAACTCTCTAGCGGAGGAGAAGCTGCAGGCATCGGTGCGTTGCCTCGCTGACAACGGTCGTTTCCTCGAGATAGGGAAGTTTGACATGTACGCGGACAATTCTATCGGTAAGTTGCATCCAGTTTCCAGTTCTTTCGGCAGTCTCAGTGAACGAATTCACATCTACGTTCTTTCAGAGCGTTACTTTCTGGGTTCGAATTCGGACAGTTGTTAACGTCAGTCTCGATGAAACGTATAAATTGTTGGTATTTTCATCTCCTGACAAATAATAAATACTTGTAGTAAAAAACTGTAAAAGAAAGACTGAATGTCCTGTGACGTGATTGGTTGAGTTAGCTTCCCTTACAGACGAGAAATATGTTTTGCAATTTTTTCATGACGGAAGAAGTTAAATAAGAATCTGTCAAAACTCATCATATAAATACCAATTATTTTTCAAACATAATTCTACGTAGCTGAACACTTCATTTAGCTATGTTATAAGAATTAAGTGCTACACATTTTTCCTTTTACAACATTTTTAAAGTATGGATATAATTCCGATGGAATGTTTACAGTTTGGGTACTCTAATGCCAGAAAGTTTCTTTACTAATGTTAATAATATCAAACTTCTAACACTAAATTAAATATCTGTATTTAATTATTAACGGGCACAGAAAGTTAACATTTTGATTCGTCGACTAACAATTACTAACTTTTTCCTCTACGAGAAAATTATACATTTGTATTGCCAATTTTAGGTCTCCGAGTATTTCTGAAGAATATTTCCTTCCATGGCATAAATCTGATGCAAATCGTGCCGAATGACCAGTATGCCTGTGACAGACTCCAGAATCTACTTGCAGAAGGGATTAAGAATGGAGTTGTGAAACCCTTGCCGTCAACAGTGTTTGAGAAGGACCAAGTGGAAGACGCTTTCAGGTTAGAGTCCAAATATATTCTGACATTAAATAAACGGTTTGAACTGCTAAAAATAATGTGCATAGTGAATGCTTTTTCATTTAATTTTCAGCGTTTGTCCGATTTAAATTTCATTAACGACGCGTATGTGCTCCCTAGTAAACGGTTGAGTTTATTTATCTTGGTGCAATTTTTACATCTAGGGTCAATATTTCGCATGGACAGAAAACACGTTTCCGTCTGTAAACACTGCATAACACCATATGTTGAATTAAAATAACCACACGAAAACTGGTATTCAGGATTTAGACCTGTCTTATAAATATTAACTATATAATTAATAGTAAATCTAATTCATTTGACAGTGTTATGTATACCGTACACACTGGGCCCTCCTTCAGCAACGCCCAATAGAAGATAGCGCTTATTTTACGTCTCTTGATAAACTCAGTTGTTTTCTGATTATATTCTAATCTGCACGTGTAAAGAATTAATTTTGTTGTCTCTTTCACTTGGCACATCCCTCAACATGAAATGAAAATATACGTTGACCAAGATTTCGAAGAAGGTCACATTATACTAACGCATCAGTTAAAATATTCTAAAGAACTGAAATTACTTTCAAATTTCTGCTGTCACAAATATATATGATTACCTCACACAGAAATTTGTACGGGGAACAAAACACAGGAAATACTTTTTTTTTTTAGATCCTGAACTATTATGCAGATACGCGTAGTTATATGCATGAAAATACGAAATCCTTTGTGTGTATTTTCTGTGCTGAAAACGTTTCTGGTCCATTCTAAGAATAAGAAAAACCGACTGCATTCAAGAAAGACTCAGCTGGGTATTTTGCATGCTGACCTCCTTCTGTGAAAACTACCTTCAATAATGCCTGAAATGCTTCGTAAAATGGGGGTACCAGAAATCGTTGAGACGTAAGAGTACTGATGTTACCCATTTGGCAATATAAGCCTGTAATGCACGGTACAAAAACACTTAGTAACCTATTTGTGTCTAAGTAAGAGATTGCAAGGAAATACCTCCTACATTCTCAATACATTTTCAGAAGTTGTCATTGCAACTTAGCTGAAAAAGTTCTTCGATCATATTGCCAAGTTTTTATTTGAAGGTGTATGTGACAGGTATATGGCCGCGGGGAATCATATTGGAAAGGTTCTCATCCACATATCGAGTGAGGACCAGCCCAAAGGTGTGCTGGCACTACCGAGACTGCACTTCAGCCACAACGAGTTTATCATCATCACAGGTTAGAGCAACATTTAAGATAAAAAAGACAGTTTAAAATTTAAAAAGTAAGCTGTGTTTGATCTTTCACTCCCACTTTGACTTGAATTTCAAAGTGTTGCAAATACGTGATAGTGGGTTGTATCATGTAAAAAGTAAAAAATAAATAAATAAGATAACAGATAGGTCATGCAATTATGTGAGAGTACCTAGTGCAACCTCAAACCAATATACATATAACACCGAGCACCGAGTGTTGTGGAACTGTAGTAAAACACTCGCCTCGCATTTGGGAGGGCTGGGATTTGATCCCCGGCTTCGGCCACCCTGATTTCAGTTTTCCAGGGTTTTCTGAAGTAACTCCAGGCGAATGCTGGGATGGTTTCTTAAGCAGGCCGTGGCCAGCTCTTAGCTCCCGTGTACCTCTACAAAGGCTATGTGCTGTTCCGAGGGCACATGAAGCGGCCAGACAATTAATAATCAAATGATGGTGGCTACACTACATTTCGATATCCTCATGTGAAAACCTCGTTACTCCAAAATCAATTTTTTAACAGGAGAGGGAGTCTTTTGCTGGTTATAATCCAACAATAAAGCCTCGTGAACTCTAATTTTTGCTTTAATATTTTTAAAAAACATATCTGGAGATACATGTGAAAACCTCGTATCTCCAAAATCAGTTTTTTTTACAGGAGAGAGAGTTTTTTGCTTGTTACAATCCAACAATGGATTTTCGAGAATTCGTATTTTTGCTTTTAAAATTTTGAAAAATATAACTGGAGATGCGTGCTTTTCGCAGTTGATAAGGAATTTTTTTCCGGGGTAGAATGTTAAAATAAAACGAAAATCTAAAAAAATGGAGTTACGAGGTTTTCTCATGAGGGTATCGATTTGATACCGACCGAGATGGGACAACAGTAACAAGTACGACTTGTATTTAGAAGGACCAGGTTCGATTCACGGCTTCGACCATTCTGATTTCAGGGTGTCGTTTATTCCTTCAACCCCTTTACAGTCATCATATTGCGGAAATTTTAATCATGGCATTCTCCACAACAATCCACGACATTTAGGTCAAAGATAGACATCTAACGAAACTCAGATGTTAGGAGCCTAATCTGCTGTGAGAAAATAACGCAAGTTTTGCATGTTTCTGTTATTAATAAATTAAGTAATTAATTCGTATCACGTGTTACCCGCTCTGCGGTTAGAAACCAATGGGATAATCGAATGTGTCCCGTGCGTGTATAGGACTGAGAGGTATGAAGGCAACGGGTCCCTATTTACGCTATTTTATTAAGAAGTATTTTTTAAAATCTGAAATGAAGCAGATTTTGAAGAACCGTTACAAAGATGTGTTGGAAATAGTTTGTACTATCTAGCCTAATTTTTTTCAAAACATATGTTATTATAATTTTGGCTGATTATTGACTTTAAAAATTTTTATTAAGTCGATAATTAGCCAGAATTATACAATGAAATGTATTTTAAAAATAGGCTATATAGTACAAACAATTTAGAACACATATATGTAACGGTTTTCCGGTATCTGATCTGTTTCAGTTTTTAAAAAATAAAATCTCAAATCCAGTATAAACAGGAAACCGCAGCCGAATGACAGTGGGAAATACTCGAGCCTCTACTAATGTATTGAGAGGGCCAAAGTAATCACGCAGGGTCATAAAGTAACCCGGTACGTAACTGTTGCAGGAGGCCTGGGCGGACTCGGCCTGGAGCTGTGTGAGCTGCTGGTGTCGCGGGGCGCCCGCAACGTGGCGCTAGTGTCGAGGGGCGGCGGCGCCGTCTTAACGGGCCTCCAGGCGCTGCGCATGCGCAGGTGGCGCGACGCCGGCGTCCGCGTGCTGACGCCTCCCGCCTCCGAGCTGCCGGACCTGCTGCGCCGCTGCCCAGGCCCTGTTGTCGCCGTCTTTCACCTCGCCGCTGTGCGTACACAGTAATAAACTTTGTACAAAAAATAAGTTCGTAGTCTAGTTAAAAAATATATATATGTTAATATTGTAAACTTTACAGGAAACGCTTGTAAATATAAAAATATGTGTATTAAGGAACAAATACGTATATTTACAAATATTAACTATACATTTACAAATAAATGCTTACACTTCTTAAAACAATGGTTTGAAGTGTCCCAATTTTTTTTGTCAATAATTGCCAAGAATTTTTTGTATAAGTACGAAATATTTTTCGAAATGTGACAGGTCGCCGAAGGTTATTTTTTTTATTTTAACACTAAACACTCTGCTTAGAAATATATATCCCACTAGTCTCCATAGGTATTTGCAAAAATTAAGACTGCTTTAATGACCTGCGACATTCTTGTTGTAGTACCTAGATTGATAAATGTTTTGACGTTAGTTTACACTGTTTTTTAGTACAAGTATGATTTTTTTACTGTGTATACACCATTGTGCTTACAGACATGCGAATGTCACGTTATTATTTGCCAATAGGCTAAGATCCACTGGCTTGTATCACCTGAACACACTCATTCACGTCATTGCCTCCGGGTAGAGCCATAATTTTGTCGCAAAATATTTTTGTATCGCTTTGTTTTGGTGTTATTGGCAGTGTGGTTTTTTCAGGCACACCTCTCATTTGACGGCACCTATTAAAAATAAGGTTATTGTGACACTATACGTCTGTGATTTGCCAGTATAACATCAAGAAATGGGAGAGTGAAACTATCTTATCACTGATAAAGACCTGAAAATTTCACGTTTTCTTTTAGGAACAAGCTACAATTCCAACTACCATAAGTACATGTTAATTTCGCAACTGGCCCTCGACTCTTATGACAGTTCCCGAAAATCACTGAGCCAATAACAAAAACGTAACAAAATTAAGGCCCATATCACTGTGTTAACTAACAGTTAATGAGTAGAGGTACGTAAATTTCGCAGATACATTCCAGGTCAGGTTGAACGCCAATTATGTATACTTCATTGTCATGTCTGTGACTTGCTGGCGGCTGTTATGAAACGCGTTTGACTACTGCAAGCCAGTAGTAAACAAGGAAGTAATGCGTAGGGATATCGCTTGCTTCCAGCTTGTAGTGTTATAAGCCAATAGATAATCGAGTGTGGCCCGTGCGTGTGTAGGACTGACAAGTCTAAGCTGCTGCCAGATGAATCCACGAAATTGACGCACCTCTATTAATGAGCAGCTATTGTTTGCTTGATTACACATATATTCTTGCAGGCTAGCCTACAGGCGAGTGAACACACGAATTTTTCCGGTCTCTAGATATTACTTGTTTGATCAATAACCCTATAAACGAGCTTGAGCAGTTCCTTCTCCAGAGTATTAACCAAAGCGAGGATAGAGATTCACTTGTCAAACTAAGTTATGCGCAGCTCAGTACGTGTCAAACCTACATACATGCCACCACTGACTTTTTGTTCATCTCGGCGCGCCTACATTGCTATAGTTTTTTATGCGATGCGAACTGTGAGGAAATAAGTATTATAATGTTTAGAAAACTAAGCTTACGGTATTTTGTAAATTTTGAATCTTCTAGCAATATTTAACTCTCGTCAACGCAGATAAAATTGACTGAACCCCAAACTAATTAAATTTGACATGTAAATCAATATCCTTGCTCACTGACTTAAATATTTTAGATATGTGGACTGTATTGCTGAAGGTGCTCAGCGATGGGCTGCTGGAGAAGCAGACGGTGGAGACCTTCCAGGAAGTGTGGCGCTCCAAGATGGCGGTGGTGAGCTGCCTGGACGAGGAGTCCCGTCTTTACTGCCCACACCTTAAAATCTTCGTGGGCTTCTCCAGCGCCGCAGCGGGCTTCGGCAATCCGGGTCAGACCAACTACGGTCTCGCAAACTCCGCCATGGAGAGACTCGTAAGTCCACTTTATATGATGACGAAAAAACACGAGAGGCAGCCTGGGTAAGGTTAATTATACTACAGGCTAGAAAGAAAATGTTTTTTTTTTTTTGGGACAGTTGGGCACAGGGGAAATTTCTGCCGCTGGTTGCGCTAAAATACCTAATAAAATGCGAAAACAAAAGTAAAATTAATTCTAACTAGGCATGGTAAACAGGGAAGTCATTTAATTTTAAAGTGAAAAACAAACCGACTTTATCTTTCAAATTATCAACTACACGTAACTTAAAATTCAGGAAAGCTCTGTGATTGGTCAGTGTACACCTCTTACCGACACCAGCGCTCAAGCGGCAGAAATTATCCCTGTACCAAACGTTTAACATTGGTCTTTCCAACATGTAGTTGTAGAGTGGAAATTCTAAATGATCTAAGTGCCAAAAGACACTGAATTTAGTTAATTATATAACAATGAACCGTGTGTCAGTACATACGTCTTGCTGTAAGAACTAAGTCCCAATAAGTTTCCTAATAGTTTTTATGATATTTGAAAAATAGCATGCCGCATAAACGCATACTCTTGCAGCGCTGTTTTTCCCTTCTACGCGAAAGCATATTTTTTGCACTTAGATAATCTAGAATTTACACTATACAACTAACCTTAGCCTGGTACAATACATTTTGGACCTGACTGAGTTTTAATATGATCCGAGCGCAGTTCACCTGCGTCCATAAATGGACGAAGTTATGCAAAAAGCAACCAACCCACAGAGTATTTTATTATGATATTCACGTCATAACAAGTAAAAATGAAAGGCCAAACGTATGTCTTAGAGAGTAGTATTTGATGGATAAAGGAGCCCAAAAAAAATTATTTATACACGGTTTAGATACACACAGTAAACTTTTGCCTAGAATATCTTGGTTGCAGTTAGCTGTGGGTTGGTTCTGTTTTGCAGAACTACGTCCAAATTAAACAGAGATAATTACTTGTGTCACAACCTGGCTAACCTCTCGTGATAAAGTATCCTGGTCACGTGACCCATATTACATATAGCAACATCCATGATTTTATAGCGAAATAATATTTGTACCGTTTGGTTTTAAAATCTTATGTTCACATCTGCAGCTCTGCATCACAGCTCAATTATTTAGAATTTTAACTCTCACTTGTGGTTGGATTCTATTGGCAAATCTCAGACGCATAGTGATACAGTAGCCGTATTCAGATTGCTACAGTCAATTGAAAGTCGTGTCTGAACGAATACATTATACCAATAACCATGCACGAAGCAAAGCTGCCGATGTATGTGCAAGGGATTGAAACAAAATTGTGCAAACATCTTCTCGCGTAAAACTTGAGGCTCGACTTACAGCTAACACTTGTAGGTTACATGTCGTTAAATGCACTTAAATGACCTGAACCTCATAAATGGCGTTGAAATTCTCTATCCGCTCCCTCTGCTATCACGTTTACAATATTTTGGGTGCCGTAAATCGGGGTTTCTTTGTGCCGGGTTAGTAACGTTGCGCCAAACAATATTTTGATCATATGCTTTTCGGTAAAGTAATAGCAAATGTTACGTAGGTAGATGGGACACACATTATACTTTGCTGTCACAGCTTGCTTTATTTCCGCGGATTTATTAACTATGCGAATTGGCGCAATGACCCTGGATTACGATATTATTTAGCCTAATACAAACAGAAATTTGATGGCAGTACCGTGTTATCAATTCACTTGTTGAAAGTAACTGCAGTGCTGTGAATAATTTTCGTAGGTATTCGAGCAGAATTATGTTATAAAGACTTTGGGTTTGCTATTGTAGACCGTGACAAAGGAATCAAAAACTTATATACTTATTTCAAAAATTTGTATTCCTGACTTTTGTGAACAGTAGTTTCTTTCATAAAAGTCTACTGTATATAATATCACACGATTCTTGTGAAGAAATGTACTTAAAATACTTGTCAGCAAACTCTTCTGGTGTATGAAGTGTTTTAAGAGGAAAAGGAAAGATGTTAACGATTACGGTACATTGTTTCTGTAAACTCAAGTTTTCTGATATAACCAATTATTATTTCTATTTGATTGCAGTTTATTCACTACTTGTAACACTTGCATGCAAAATGTGAAACTCCCGAGGAAATTCTATGTTATCGTTAATACGATAAATAAGCTTGAATTCCTCATAACCTCTTCTCAGCTGAGAAGATTTGCTATATTTTAGATATTTTAGATTTTTTTCCTAGTGGAAACGACCAACTTGAGGAACATGTGTACAAAAATTAAATTTGACTATATCAAAAATAAAATTTTTATTGTGAAATAGCACTGTGCATTTCATTTAAATGTAATTATTATTAACATAATAAGTGAGGACATCGATTTATGCACGAAAAATTTACTAACTACTAGTTCATGATGTGTTTACATGTTCGGCTGTCTTTTGTTATTTGTGTGTTCCTACTTGAGGGAGTCAAAGTGTGTACCACTCAACGTTTGTGATTTATTTTCAGACCGTTAAACTATTTAAAATTAGGGTCGCCAAGTTACACAATACGTTACACTGTGCAATGATTAATAAAATAACTTTATATAGAAAAAAATTAACGACTCTCCATTATTTCTATACATGTAATATTTAATTATTTATTTAAAGATAGTTGCAATTAAATTAAGTATAAATATTTACAGTAAATTAAATATAAAATTAAAGAAATTAAAAAAATAATGAATTAGTTTTTAAGGCATTACAGTATAATCTCGTTCAAATGTTTTATATGTAAGGGAAAAACGAAACAAAAGGGCTGTTTTCTATTTTAATACACAAGATGATACACCAACTAACAATTTGTCAGGCATACACACAATTTCAATACATTTTGACTGTTGTGAGGACACGTAATTTGAGTGTGTTATACGTGTGTCTGTTGTAAAATTATTCAATAATTTTTTGTTTTAAGATTGTTCTCAGAATTACATTTCGCAGTACATACCATAAGTTCTTATTTGTATTATTAAGCGCCCACAGAACTGTTAGAATATACTGAACTTTTACGAAACGGAATGTAGCGGAATGTAGTTAAGTGTTCCAATACAATAGTCTCGATCACGGTATTAGAAGTACAGGTCACGACACTAGCCAATTTACCAGCGTTATTGCACCCCTAGTACAATAGTGGTGTTTTAACATTGGTAAATACCACTACCACCCTTAGCGGTGCCAGCAATTACTACACGAGCTTAGTGAACATTAAACCATATTTAAAAAAATACGGTCGGCCATTTGACCTTATGAATGTTTCAAAATTATGCTTGTTTCAGATTCATTTCTGAAAATTTAACTCCGTTAGAGCGAAAATATTAGAGATATAATTTCTGACGTCATAAGCAAGCAGCTCTATGGTCCAAATCTATATATATAAAATGAAGTGACTGACTCATTCATTCATTCATCATCAACGCCCAGCCCAAACCACTGGACCTAGAAACGTGAAATTTTAAGGGAAGTTTTCCCTTGTGGTTATTAAGGTGGTGAAACGGGGTGAAATGTATTTTTTGCAAATCTTTGATATTTCTCGAACTCTACGGGCTATCGTCGTCTTATTCACTTCGTTAGGTCACAAATACAAATGTCTAGAAACAAATTTTAGGATTTTTCGAAATTTTTATATAAAGGAGGTGAAAAGCCGTTTAATTCGTTTACAGTAAATCCTCTCTTCCTCTTAAACCACCTGAGATATCGAAGTAATATTTTCTTTAAAATGAAGCTTACGCAAATACCTAAAAAGTAATTTCAGGATTTTTCAAAATTCGTTTTTGAAAGCCGGTAAAAAAAATAAAACAGTTTTTTGATTAATCAGTCGTATCACCTAAACCGTTAGAGATATCGAGGTGGCTTTTGTCTTATAATGAAACATAAGTAAATACCTAAAAAGTAATTTAACGATTTTTATTTCTTGCTTATAGTTAAACCTCTTTGGACTATAGCCTGTACACGCCAAAAAAACTCTCATGGCCTGTCTTGAATAATTTGTAGTTAAGTCTGTGGAGTTGCGGGTTTTTTTTGCCAACCCACAATAAATAAAACCTCTTTGGACTGTAGCCCGTACATACGAAAGTATTATTACGGCCTGCCTTTAAATATTCACTCGGGTATTGTACAAAGTTTGTT
>PNEQ01094762.1:95953-115647 GCA_003012365.1 Medauroidea extradentata
TTTTGTAGAAAAATAAAGATGAATTAAAAACAAAGATGTTCTGCAATTAAAGTACCCTCAGCGTAGTGGACTGGATAAAGCTGTTTGTATTTGTTGTTATAAAGATATACAGAGAATATAGTAACACCATCAATTAATACGTTATTAAAATTTAGTTACTCTTTTCTATAGTACACGCGGGCGAAGCCGCAAAGGGACAACTAGTGTGTATATATATATATATATATATATATATATATATATATATATATATATATATATATATATAAGAAAGTTGTGTTAGTTACACTATTTATAACTCAAGAACGGCTGAACTGATTTGGCTGAAAATTGGTGGGGAGGTAGCTTAGAACCAGGAGAAGGACATAGGATACTTTTTATCCCGTTCGACCGCTTTCCCGTGTGACGTCAAAGAGAATACAAGTCACTATAAAATGTGGTATTACAAAAACACATATGACATGGAATAACAAAATGCAAATGACAGCTAAACATAATTTTGTCTATGGATAAGTATGTTTGAAAATTTGATAACTATAAATTTTGTCAGAAATCAATAATCAGTAATAATCAGTAATTTGTATTCTCTTCGAATCATCATTGACAATGCTGCGACCAAGACGATAGAATCTTTCCCGACAAAGCATGTTCACGGGTAGGAAGACCATCTGCGTTGTTTGTTCTTGCGCCTGATAATAAAACAAATAAAGAGTGCAACCTATGCACCAAAATACATGAAAAGTAAAGAATAATTAAAATACTTAATCCAAAATCTGCTTACTTATTGCCTCTAAGGCGGAACAGAGTTTGCAGGGCCAGCCAGTAATATATAAATATTGTACGCCGATATTTTCTGCACAATGAATTAATACAGGCACTCATTCAGTACTAACGCTAAATAAGCCACAGATTCTTACTTTGTGCCTAAACATAGCCAGAATTGTAATAACGACACTCAGGTACATTTTGTTCCTAAAAAAATCTTACACATTAAAGTTGTTTCTCTCCGTTTCCAGACTTGTTCTTCTTAGACTGTTGTCGAGACGTTCGTAGTGTGAACATGTAGAAGTTTTCGTAACTCGAATAGAACAAACAAATACTGAACCGATGATGGCCGAAGTTGAGGCCATAGTAAGTGACAATTTATGTGTCGAAAAATAAATTCCTTACGAAATAATATAGAACTGGAATTATGTATATGTATTTAACGAATGTTAAGTAGAATATTAGCTGACTGTGGCACCGGAGTGTTCAGACCACATGCCTCCCACAATGTGAAGAGTTACGAGATTTTGGTCAGCACTTAACATATAGGTCTTCAGCGCTGGTGAGTGGTGACGTGACATATGGAGCAGCACAGGAATGAACGAGCTTGAGAAACGGGAAATAACCGAGAAAACCCGCGAGGTGTCTGCTTCAGTCACTGTGACAACCGCGGCCCCATGCCTTCCACCAAGATAATCCGGTTTGGAACCCCCGGGGTTGGTCCCAGATACTGTTTCTGTAGGGTTTTACTGTTTTGTGTCATCCCTCAATCATCTCTGGTGCTCCAGGTTGGGGGTAGGCGATGGGCTACTACCACATCTAGAAATAGTGTCTGGAGAATCCTCCTAGTGGCTCGCTATATCTTAATATTTTTATTTCGTATCATCTAAAGGTAAATGTAACAAAAATTATATTATTAAGGTAATACAGACATTCAAATGAGTATAAATCGAAATTGTATTTACTTTCATGTTCCAACGTTGGATAATTTGCAGAGGCTTTGCTGCCAACTTCAGACGTCTTCAGCGAAAATGAGGCTCTCGTCAACTAACGCCGAGTTATAACCCTGTCGTTGTGTCGAGGCAGGTGGAGAAGCGCGTGGCGGACGGCTACCCTGGGCTGGTAGTTCAGTGGGGGCCGGTGGCTGACGTGGGGCTGGCCGCCGACCTACAGACCGGTGCTGTGCAGTCCTCCGGGGTGGTGCATCAGAGCATATCGTCCTTCCTGGAGACGTTGGAGTCGCTGGTGGCATCGGGCCGCCAGGGAGTCGTCAGCAGCGTCGTCGTCAGCAAGCAGTCCCACGGTCGCGCGCAGCAACGCGAGCAACTGCTTCACTCTCTCTCCAGAATCCTTAGTGAGTTACATTATTTAACACTTTATTGTCACAGCATACATTTTGTTGCGTCGAAGAAAATTTTCGTTCGTACATGAACCTCTAACAAATCAGTTTATAGTTATCATCATTATCAACACCACCACCAGCCTGTGGCTGGGTCAGCCTTGCAAAACGCCTACATATTCCTCTGTCCTCCCACCGCTCTTCCTCATTTAGTCTTTCTCAATAAACTCTTCTTCTTTTCATTCACTACTTCGCCTGTTCCATCTCTTCGTCGGTCTTACCTTACGGCTTCTTCCTCTGTACAACTTCAGCATTTACCTCGGCACCCTTTCACGACTTATTCATTTAACATGCCCATATCACCTCATTCGTGCTTCTTCTTTAATCTATCCCTGGACCTGAACTCTTTCTCGTACCACTTCACTACTCAAATTGTTTCTTCCTGTGACAGCAATCATACTTAACGAACTTCATGACGGTTGCTTAAATTTTTCTTTATGCTCTTCTGTCCAAAACCCACGGTTCTGCTCCATTTGCCATTAAGAGCTCGAAGTATGTATATAATTTTCTTGCACTTATTTGTATTCCCCTATTCCATATATGATGAATCACGCATCTATAGAAAGAATCACCTGGCTGTTCTATCTTTACTACTACTTTCCTGTTTGCTACTTTACTTTCTCCACGGTACCTATATATTTAAAGCTATCCACTTGGTTAAGATCCACCTCCTAGAGATTTACTTTTATCATCGCTCTGTTGCCATTTCAAGTGGTAACCGCCACTTGAAACTTCGTGGCTCTGAACTTCATTCCACATTTCCTTACTTCATTAGCCGAAGTATTCAGTTTCATTTGTACTTTAGTCTTTTTTTCGCCACAAAACATTTAGTCGTCTGCGAACACCATAGCCTTCGTAATCTGTTCCCTTATTTTTTCATGCACCTTATCAATGGTCTGTTTCACTACTAATATAAACAGAAGTAGTGATAAAACACATTCTTGCTTTACACAGTTAGTAATGTAAAACCACTCAGCCAGTTACCTATTGGTCAATACAAAACTTTGGTTTTCTTCGTGTATATTTCTCTTGACTCTACTTATCAGACCTTCTCATACTTTCCTCCGATACTTTATGGAGTATCACACTGTCGTATACCTTCTAAACATTTGTTAAGTACATTACTATATTCTGCCTGGCCTGAGTCCAAGCTGCTCCTCCCTCTATTTATCCTCCTATGGTTCAAACTATCCCCCGGGCTGTAAAATCATCATCATCATCATTTTACTAGATTTCTTGCCAACTTTAGCTCAAATTGTGGAGGAAAATGTCGTATGTCAAACTTGTTCATAAGATATTTGATTATCTCCCAAACACGTGTAACCTTAAGCAGGCATTTAAGGTGTACTAGCTAGCACCCTACAAAATGATTTGATCAGTTCACACGGCCTCTTGTACAAGAAAGTGTACACAATATACTGAAGGCAGTTTTTTAATGTACAATTGAGGAACTGGGAGTAATTTGCACTATATTGCTGTGTCTGTGTCAGAAATAAATCATATAATTTAAAAATTGAAATAATCTTGGTAGTTTAAGTGACACTTCATAGCTTCTTTGGTCCAGCTACTTACTATGTACTATAAAATATCTCGTTTTTACTGTTTTGTTAAAAAAAAAAACTGTGTAAGCACAGAAATGGTTGTTTACATTCGACTTGTACAAGAAATATAACGAAAAATAGAATGGTCCTTATCTCGTACTAGTCACTATACTCTGTGGCCGTTCGCGCAATACTAGTTCGCTACAGGTAAGGGTGAACAAGAATGTGTTCACCTTCTAGTACAAGGAAAATGTCCGTGTGTACTAGTCTTTAACCAGCCCGTTGGAAGGAACGGACTGTGGAGGGTGAATTTTGTCGGCGCAGACGTGACAGACGTGCGGAAGCTACCGCCGCAGACGACGCTGGCGGGGCTTGGCATCGACTCGCTGATGCAGGTGGAGATCCGCGCCGGCCTGGAACGACACGCAGGCGTGACGTTGTCGCCGGCTGAGATGAGGACGTTGACGGTGGAGAGGCTGCTGCGTCTGGCGGGAACTGCACCACAGCAACCCCGGCACACAGAGGTGGAGAAGGAGGAGGAGGAGGCGAGACGCTACGTCGCGCTCATGCAGTTCACTAGCTGCCCCCGGCGCCTGCCCCGCGACACCGCCGTCTGCCTGCAGGCCCGGGGCACCGTCACGGCGACGCTCTTCCTCGTACACCCGATGGACGGCAGCGCCGACAGCCTGCGCCAGCTCGCTTCCCGCGTCGACCGCCGCGTCGTCGGCCTCCAGTTCACCTGCGAGGCGCCGCGTCACTCATTGTCACACCTCGCCGCTTTCTATCTGCAGGTCTCTGCTTTAAGGGCAATGGTGCATGGCCATATTTAATTTACAGTATATTCTTCACTTCAAACATTCCCGAAGGCGTATCAACATTTTTGACATTTCAAGCTAAAATGTTAGTTTAGTACACCTTTGTAAGTTGCAAGATAATAAATTACTCTTATATTATCTGACATTTGCTGGCAGATAAGGTATAACACAATTGTACTTAACTTATAATGTATGATACTATAGAAGTAATTTTAATACATAACAAAGTAAAGGGGCGTAGTCTATTAATATTTATATTCTGAATATATATATATATACATATACATATATATATACATATATATACATATATATATATATATATATATATATATATAGACACACACACACAGAATGGAATGTAAATTGCGAAAATCTGCTGTCAATAGCATGGGCGTAATACCACCGTGAAAGTTGTGTTAATGAACATGTCAAGTGACGATAATTCAACAACCACTACAAATGGAACGCCGAACTTCCGGATTCAATTCAGTTTCATGTCCACACATAAGCAGGGAATAAAGTGTGAACACCATTTCATCCCATGCGTTGGTAACATGGGGTCGCCTATGGTATTATGCATATATTTCTGTACATGTACGCCTGTAGCAGGCCATCCTAGTGAATAAAGAACCGGAATGACATACGGAACAATAAGGTACACTTGTCCGAACACACTCAGACAAACCGTTATTAAGATACAGGCACTCAAATTCGGAACATTATCATTATGGCAGTGCCGACAGCAGACGGGCAACCCGTGCAGCACAGCACGTAAATGAATACTTGCTTCCAAGGAACACTAGCGGTGTACAACTTATTACCGAGAGGTATGCAACACACATGACAACAAGTTAGGGGGTACTTGTATGCAGGGGCGCAGGCAGTGGTACGTGTAATGCAATAAAAAAACAGAAACATTAAATTGTACTATTAGGTGCGTATTATAGCATGAAATCGGTACTGCGAGTTACTTAGTGTTTAATATTTGGCGAGACAGAATTTTCATCTTAAATTTTAAATTAGCTTAATTATTTCATAGTTACATTTTAATTTTTCGAATACAATGTATGTAATGAAAGGTAAAGTAATTAAGCTACGTCCCTATTGAAATACATTCATTTAGTTAAATTTTGCCCAATTTTTAATCAGGAAGGAGTTAAGAAAATGTAATCAAAATAAGTGACACTGGCTGTTAAGTATTTATTTCTCGCTCAAACTACAAATCAACGAAATCATGCCACACAAATGCATAAACCAATGTGTAAGCAAAGCCCAAATCAACGCCAGTGCATACGCCAATCCCTTTGATATTAGACGAAAAACCGACAGTGAATGGTCAATGCTTTCAACACATAGCCAACGTTCAAAGATCAGCCAAGCACCAGCTGTGCATTGGTTGATTCTTTCCAAGGTCGTCTGTTGGGCCAATGTGTAAATTCGGCTTTACAGTTACATCACTTCGCTTGATAGATATAGTTTAAGTGAAGAGTTTGAGACGGCTCTTAACTGTGAAGACTTGATGTCGATATGGATGATCGAGGTAAGACTACAGCAGCGCAGAAATGAGTGCACGGGGAACCGAGAGATCTCTGAGAAAACTTGCCGATCATCAGCATCATTCGGCACAGTTTCTCCATGTGAAAATCTGGGTTAATGTTAAATGTTTATTGGAAACAGCCAATACTGGCTTCCTTAATTTTTTTTGTTCTCCTGTGTTTTGTTTCGCATCTCGATGACATTCACTTGCAAAGGCGTACGTCCATAAAACCGTTCAGTTGACAATAAAAAAATATGCAGTTTCATTGTTTTCTACATGTTTCACGATATTGCCTGTTACTGAGTAGGATTTTTTATTATTCGGTTGTGAACTTGTGAACTTTCACATGATAACAACGTTTTTCAAGCCTTATATCTGAGAATCTGGCCTTGTCAGTTATTTGACAATGTCACCCGTAAAATTAGCGGTGAACAATTGTAGGTATCTACGAATGCAAAATGGTATTTCATGTTATCTAAGGTACTCAAGTTTTCAATAATCAGATAAGAAAACAAGTGTGATCAGTATCTCGCAACTGAATTGTCCTGGTATCTCGCCTCGGATAGTGGCTATAGCTTCTGGTCAAACTGGAATCAAGCCGTGTTACCTCTACTCCGCCGACACAAATGACTAATTTGAAATTGTACTTGCAGTTAGGGATCATAAATTCTCGAAAAGATTTTTTCACCAGCTTGTTTCGGAGTCTTGCATACACATAAGCAGTTCTGCTTCATAGCCATTGGCAGTGTGTATTTGCACAGTGACGTAGTCTATGTCATTCGACTGTTCATATCAGAACAGGGTTAATGTTTTACCACACGTTATCATGTGATTTTCGGGTAGAACGCAAAAATGAGAGTTTAAAAAAATCCTTTGCTGACCATGAAGCAGAGCTGCATATGTGCACGTCAGTTATTTTAACGTGCTGGTGTAAAATATGTTCGCGAAAATTTTTGATCTCTAGTGATAGTGTTAAAACTGCGTGCGAGTTTGTGATTTGCCATCGTTCAAATACTAAACATACAAATTTATCAGTGATCATAATCTTTTATGCATGTTTCATGCAGTCATTTCTTAATTTTTGAATCATACTTTTACATAAAATCTTCTTCAAGTAAACTTAAATATTCCTTAACATCTAAATATGACTGCATGGAAAAGATAATGTAGTCTTACCCAAACTCACGTGACATAGAAATTTTTCTATACTTGAGTACTGGGAAAGTAATTTTTAAAGTAGTTGGCAAAACGTTAGCAATAAATTAGTTAACATACAAGTTTAGAGCAACAACATAATATGATGGCAATTTCCAATTAGTTCTTTTGGAATAGAGGTCTTATAATTAGAAATAAAGGAGTTGAATTAAGTTATTGATTTACTAGCTCAAAAAAGCTTACAAAAACACAAAACAGCAATCAACTATAACTTTCACAACACCTCGTATTCGCTCGTCAGCCCGCCGCAGAAGTCCACTTGGTTCGCACAGCACTGCTCCGAAGGTAGCCGCCTGCCGCCTCACAGTAGACTCTGACATCACCAAGATGTCTTCGCCAGTCTATCTCCACAAGCATAACACCTTCCTCTGAGAACGACAAATAGCGAACTGTCCCTGAATTTGTCGATTCAACCCTTATATATTCGGTGAAACCGTAGGGGAATAATCGCATTACAGGGGTCTAAAAATAGACATTTCATCATGTTTCGGACGTGACTTGATTCTCGTAGGCCGCCTCGTAGGGTAAAAGCGCAGTTAGGACAGGTATCTATGACGTAGTTTTGGCGTGACTTCCATCACGTAGCCGCCCAGCAGGTGAATCATGGGCCAGTCCACACGGTGTTGCGACACAGTTTCCAACCACCCGGCCCTCACACACAGCATGTAACACTACCATCGGAATTTGGCATGAAAGTTTATGTTTGGTATACATAATTTCACTAACAGAGATTATAATAAACTTATTAAAACGCGTATTTTACTCAACCTAATTTACTATGAAGATTTTTTAAAAGGGTTTTTTACACTAAAAGAGCATTTTTACAAACATAAAAAATTGTTGGCAGAACCACACACGTGCACGTATGTATGTATGTATGTATGTATGTATGTATGTTATATGTATGTGTGTATTATACACAGATGCACTTGATAATAGTTATTTTATTTGGATAGGCATGAGACGATACATTTCCGCTAAATTATAATATTTCTTTCAGCTGACTGTGTTTCGGGAGAGAATCCTCAAATGTCCCACATACCAAAGTGCAATTTTACATAAAATTTCTCTACAACTTTGTTAGGAAACATACTGCCAGAGCGATACATTTCTGGCGAACTGATTGTGACGCAGAAATTATAGAAATTTAGTTGCAGCGCAGAACACTATTTCTAATAAGTGTATAACACAAATAAATGATTTTTCGCACTAATTTGGCAAGATCTGTTTAGTGACTATCAGAAACCAGAAAACGTGTTTGATCCTATTTACACAAAGTTGCCAGGAAATGTTATATGTTAACGTCCTATTTTGATTTTTCTTTATATACTTCCGTAAATTGGAAAATGTCAAACAATGTTTCCTTAACATTGGCGAAAAATTTTTTTGTTAAATTATATGTTTCATTTATTTTTCTGTCTCAGTGTCCACATATCTGTACATTTCAAATATTTTTTCTTTGCTAAGTTGACACATTCTACATTAAATTCCAGAATCCAAAAGACAGAAAATAATTTTTTTCCACAAATTTGACAAATATAGTTACCTACATGTTAAGTTTCTGTTTTCCTGGATAGGCTTCCAGGAACATGCAGATTTAAGATGATTTTCCTCTCACAAAATCGCTTTCCTTTGGTTTCTTTACATTGCCTTCCAGAAATGTGGAGATTAAAAATATTACTTTCCTCTCACCAAACTGGTAACAAATGACTGATCTCTTATGAGTTTTCTATGTTGACTTCCAGAGGCATGCAAATATTTATTTATTTTTCACAAAATTTTGTATGAAATAATATATAACGTGGAGCAATTTTTTGTAACTTAATATTATTCTCCTAAGATGCGTAAATTTCATGTAATTTTTCACACACTTGGCAATAAATGTTACCTATAATTTATATGTTTTAGTTTATGTATATAGACTTCGAGAAACCTGCAGATTTTGTATGTATCTTTCTTTATATTGTTTGCGACAGTTGTGTTTGATATATGGTAACATTTTTCTTTGGTACTGCAATTTAGATACTTGTAAATTTCAAATATATTTTCTTTGAGCTAGCAGCAAATGTTAATTATGTTAGCGGTATTATTTTCTAAAATTTCTGTTTAATTGTCAACAGTAATTTTTTTTCTAAAATCTGTAAAGTTAATTTTATTATATGCATGGTATGTGTAGAATTTGAATGAATTTCTCTCCCAAACGGCTGGCATCAAACAATTGCTGTGCTTTAGGTTACATACTGATTTACAGAAACAGGTGGATTTCAATATTTTTTCTTATTATTTGTTGTGTCTCACATTCTTGTAATTAGAGTGTGTGGCACAGACATATGAGAAAAATACAGATGGAGCATACTATTCTTACGGGTGGGGTTTGAGGCCTTGAGACGGAAGGGGAAGAGAATACAGGCCATACTGGCACGTGACAAAAGTTGTTGGTTACCTTAGCAAAGAGTATAATGTGATTTTGTGTGTTATCCAATCATAACCACACTTCTCAGTACACCGACAGGTCTTCATAGTATTAGAATTAACCTTAGTGGTTTGTAGAAGGTGCGCTCGCTCCAGTCGGATGGACCGTACGTGCTCGGAGGCTACTCCATGGGCGTAGTGATCGCCGTCGAGATGGCGCTCCAGCTGCAGAGGGACGGCGTGCTCGCCCACGTGGTCTCCCTGGATGGCTTGCCCTCTATGAGGAGGCTGGGGCGGCCTCACGTCCTGCAATACCTCGAGGAGCGGTACCTGCTCGACGCCGTCCTAGGCCTCTGTCCTGGTGTTGACGTCGCGTCTGTAAGTCGCTGCCTACCTCCCCGATACACAACCACGACCTAGGGTCTATCCTACATTTAGGCACTCGCCTACCTGGCCATTAAACTCGCAGTGAAAACCGTTATAGTTTCTTTAAAAATTGACAAATTTGCAATCCCCCCCCCCTGGTTTGCAATTTTTTTTAAGATTCAAAATATTACATTCTAACAAACGCCTATAAAGGGTGTTCAAAATTATATGTCCAAAGTAGTAGGGGAGTTGAAGGAGACAAATACAATTATATTTCGCCGGATTACCATGTGTCGGAAACAGATAGTTGAGGAGTAATGAGTATTCAGGGATATTAGGTGTGATTGAGAATACATAAATGGTAATTGTTTACAGTACTTTATATTTTTTTATCAATGTTACAATAAATGTTCAAAATGAGCAGCATTAACCTCAGCGCAGAGCCGGCATCCATGTAGCAAGGAGTCCCATGCTCGTTGGAAGATGTGTGACGTGTGTTGTATGTGTGTGGCCGCCGCAAGAATCCATGCAAGTAATTCCTCCTCCGAGTTGACAGGGCTAGAATACACTTCAGTTTTCATGTAGCCTCAGAGAAAGAAGTCCAATGGGGTGAGGTCCGGTGATCGCGCGGGCCAGTGTACATGTCCTCCGCGGCTGATCGACCGATTACCGAAGGTATTGATTAGGGCGGCACGAACCAGTTCTGCAAAGTGCGTTGGGACCCCATCATGCTGAAACCACATTCTCCCTCTGATGTGTAGGGGTACCTACCTCCTCCGATATCGTCGGCTCAGTTAATAAAGTACCGTAAACAATTACCGCCGCCGTCTTCTGAATCACACCCGATATCTCTGAATATCCATTACTCGTAAAATATTTGTTTCCGAAACGTGGTTATCTGGCGAAATTTATTTGTATTTGTCATCTTCAAATTCCCTATTACTTTGGGCATGGAATTTTTGAACTGCCTGTATATATGCTAATATTTCCTGATTACTGATACAGTTACGTCACTGTTGGCCCACGCCGACAGTCTGTGACCTCAGTGGTGTTAAGAAGTAACGTATATAAACCATCTAAAGGAGCAGATGTTGGTGCAGTTTGTAGAATACTCACTTTACAACAAGGCAATATGGGTTCGATTCCCTAAGACTTTTCACCCTCCTCGTATACAGCGTGTTTCAAATTTCCTTGTCAGTATTTCAAGGGGGAACAGCCCACATACCTAACGGAACAAAAACTACTATATGTACTGTACTACAGGTCTCATGACTTACAGTGCTAGTCGCGAGAAGCATCATGATGCTGTGGAATGATATATCGGACAAGTCCTACCATGCAAATAAATAACGACTCGTATGATATATAGTTACTAACAATAGCTGCCATTGTATTCGACAGTAATATGACACAGCCTCACTGTGAACTGTAGTGCATAAGTTATGTAAGCTACTCCTGATAAACCTTCGAAATTACTCTAAGAAGGGCAGCTACTGTCAGCTAGTATGCCTGTGGAGATACTGGAAAACAAATGTGGAAAGCGTGACGGACGTAGGCGTTTGTCCGCAAGTTTTCTCGGAGAACAACCACCGCTGCCTATACTTGCGTCTCGGGAGCATAAACATGGTTCTTTGATCGGCACTGATCGGGGAACTTCATCAGGATTCGATGACAGTTAACAAACTGACTGGCTTGGCTTCCGGGCTGGAGCCAGTCAGTTCGACAACGGCCGCGAAAGCCTGCAGAATTCCAAACAGTTAACAAAGTTCGTTAACCCTATTCAGGGAACAGCGTGTTCTGGCATTTAAACTAACTTACTAACCCAATCAGCCACATGGAACAAGGAAAGGCGGCGGAGAGGTATGTGCAGAACTGGGCGCGTGAGGTGTGGCGGCTCGAATCCTGCCGAAGTTCCCCGACGTGTGCCGAGCAAAGGACCACTTTTATACACCCGAGACATACGGGACGCCTACAGTTAAGCTGGTTTCGCAACCAACACTTAACGTTCGTACGAATTTCGTGTAAAAGTAGAAACACTGTTAGTGCATGTAAGAATTCACATCGTCACACAGCGTATGTTTATACTTGACTAAGATGGAAAATTTTCTACTTCTTACATACGTACGCCAATAACGTAAGAATAAGTCTAATTTTTGGGATGTTTTTCAAATTCTTCTACTTTATATAGTAGATTACTATATATGCCTTGTTCAAAATTTATTAAGGTGCCTTTTTTTCCACGACGTTTTGCACAAGCGAAATCGACTTTTGAGCATGTTTATTCCGCGGAGTTATGAATCCAGTCCCATAAACCTCACGCACGTTATATGTAGTTGTGTATCCGGCCTAAGGTTAATTCTACTACAGGTTAGAAAAATCAATGTTATAAGTTTGGCACAGGGAAAATTCCTGCCGCTTGAGCGCTGGTATCGGTAATGCACCAAACTGATCAATCACAGAGCTTTCCTGAATTTTAATTTTAAAAAAATTTGCTGATTTAAAATTGGTTTCTTTCCACTTTGAAATTAAATTAAATGACTTCTATAATTTCCAAGTTTATTTAAATTTAATTTTACTACGGTTTCGTATTTATCTGGTACATTAGCGATTAAAGCTAAACTAGTGGCAGAAATTTTCAGTGTGCCTAACTCTCACATAAGAAAACGCATTATCTTTCCAACCTGTAATAGGATTAACCTTAATCCGGCCTAACCCAGTTATAAGTCTGCTCTCGAGGTGGGACGCCCTGACCTCGAGTACCTTTCCCACACGTCATCAAATGTGTATGTTGGTTGTTGCAGCTGGAGCGGGACGTGAGCTCAGCGGACTCGTGGAGCGACAGGCTGAAGAGCTGTGTCGCGGCTCTCGAAGGCCGGCTGCCATCCGAGGAGTTGGCTCACCTGGAGGAGTCGCTCGAGGCGTTCCACTGGCGCCTGCGGGCGTGCGCTGAGCACCGGAGTAGCGCAGAAGACGTCATCTCCGGCCACGTGCTGGTCGTCGTAGCCAAGGAGGGCCTCATACAAGCCGAGGACACTCCCGACAACAGCTTCAGCAAGGTGAGTGATGTTCTTTCCATCCGATGCAGTCCAACTGAAGACAAGTGCCCAGCATTTTCCTGGAATAATTGGGGAAAACCATGTAAAACAGAAATAAGGTTGGCTGGAGGTGAGGATTGAACTCGTGTCCTTCCAAGTGTGAATCTAACTTGTTGTGATTTCTCGCTCAGTCCGTCGTGAAGAGATACGGTTTGGGCAACTCGCAAGTCGGTTTGTGACAGCAATGAACATATACGTCAATTAAAACCTACGGGATTTGGAAGTCAATATTAAATTTAAAAAATCACAGTTTTTACTGGGAAAAAAATAAAATTGTCGATAGTCAAGCTGGAAAAACTTTTGTCTAAGGATGTATTTTTTTTTTCGCATATTGGCTTCAAAAAGAAACATGCACTCTTCAATTTATCATTTTACATTTAGATATGTGGCACGCAAAAGTGTATCGGTACACACCATCTCGCCGGGCATAGCTTCGTACATTTTCTGAAATTGGCGTTTGCTGGCAACAACACTGCCACTAACACTATTGCCGCCATCCTGAATTATAATTATGTATGTGTGTGTGGGTGTGTCTATATATATATATATATATATATATATATATATATATATATATATATATATATATATATACCACACACACACACGCACACACACAGAGAGAAGTGGTCAAGAAACGCCCACATTTTAAATAACACACTACACGAACCCTGGGCTAAATTGGAGGCGAAAATGCTAGTAGAAAAATGTTGTACGATGACATTTTACCACGTGCACGATGTGGCAACATAGCACGGGGATAGTTCTCTCTTGCGCTACACGGGTATCTTCGGATGTCTTCTAACATTTTTCTGACTATCGTATTATGAGCGCGGTTCAAATCCCGAACAGTCCAAACATGATTTTACGTTTACTCTACGTAACATACATCCTTACGAATGGTTTTGGCTTATAATTTGCAAAGGCAGTGGAGTAGTAAAAATTTTGTAAAAATTCAGAAAACAGTATTTGTGCCAAGTTGTACAAAAACAATTGTTTTGTTACATATCTTGATATTAAACTAAAAGAGAGTGATAATTAAATCTAAAATGGATGCTACTAATGTTATTGATTACATCAGTACGCATTTTACTGTTTCCTAAAAATAAACAGGAATGTTACCATTGATATCTGGGAAAATTATTTACCGTAGTCACTTTCTTAACACATTTATGCATCGGTGTGATAAATTAACAAAATATTTGTACAGTGTAAATCAACCAGTGACTCGACCGGGTTTTTTAAGTGTGTTCACGTGGCTAACATTCAAAATTTTATATTTATTTGGTACAGTGTTTTTGCTTTATAGACGTTACCTATGACTACATTTCCCACTTGTAAACATTTTTTAGCTCGTATAGTTTCCCCATAGCGGCATGCCAAAGTTAGAATTTGCAAGTTACAGGAACATAGGTTTAACAAAAACCAAGCGACTAACTGGAATGAAACAATTTACTCTGAAATGGGATATTATGAACACTATGCTAAATAATTTAAAACACAAAACAAAGTAATTTTGTCTTTTTTAAAAATTGCCATAAATGAAGTAAATTTTCGTCATGTTCGGATTTTTTTAAAAAGTACAAAGGAATTACATTGTGCGTTTTAAAATCTTTCAGCATATTGCCCATATTATCTAATTTTAGTGTAAATTATTTCATTCGAGAAAGTAACTTGGTTTTCGTTGTATCTATGTTCCTGTAACTTGCAAATTCTGACTTTGACATGCCGCGATGGGAAAATTAATAGAGTTAAAAATTTCTACAAGTGGAAAATGTAGTCACATGTAACGTCTATAAAACTAACACTATGCTAAGCAAATATAAAATTATTAATTTTTGCCACGCGAACGCCCTTAAGGTCTCGACCTAGGGGAAGTAAAGTCTAACTAGTTCAATGAACCTCACGTTAGAACACACTGCCCTATGCAAATACGTTGTGTAAGAATTAGAATGTTACGCTGCTATTTTGTTACATGACCAAATTGAACGCTGACACATTGCAGGCCAGGATAGGGAATCGTATACATTATCAGGGGCGGGAGTAACGATTTTTTTTTCAACAAAAAAACTTTGGTATAGGACATAGGGCTGCAGTACGGCGCCGTTCAATTTGGTATCACATAGAGATATGATGTCAGCATTGGTCTGGCACCCCTAGGTCCTATATCGTATTCAAGTCCTTGTATATTAGTTCTTTTCCTGCTGTCGCAGTGAGTAGAAGCTAATGGACAAATGGTCAAAACTTAAGTACGCATTCTAGCATGCATGTCGTTGAACTCGCGAAATATTTCTCTCCCTACCTCAACCTGTTTTCTGCAGGTGTCGACGGGCCGTGTGGAAGTTGTGCGGGTGGATGGTGGACATCTCAGCTTCATATGCAACGAGGCTACGTGCTCGGCTGTGGCCGAACACGTCAACAGCTGGCTGGCCAGTCTGCAGTGACCTCGTCCCGGCAACCTGAAACATAACTCTGTTTGTCGCAGTTATGGAAGCCAGATGTTGACAGTTTCCTTCATACAAATATACCATTGTTCTCAGCTACAATGCCGTAATATTTCCTGCGAAAGTTCTCCTATATTCTGGTTTACGTTCACCTTTCTGGGAGAGGTTTGGAAACATGGCCTTCGTAACTGATATACGCAACATCTTCTACAACTTCAACTATGTACTTATACACACATTAGCTCGACCTGCTACGTTAAATTAAGGGGTTTACACAGTTAAAAACTTAAGCATTAAGACTTAAGCAGTAATACTTTTCCCATCACATTTAATTAAACCAAAGCATACACAATTGAACATTTACTGCTTAAGTTTGGTAGTGAAAATCGTAAGTTTAACTAATCACAGAAAAGGTCAGTATTCCAATGACGCCATTCGTAACTGACCCAATAACCGCCTTCTTGCTTCAAATTATGAAATACATATACAAGATGGGGCATTTTTAACAAGAAAAGTATGTAAATTGCCACGTAATTAAAAATTTCCTTTCGAAATGCTAGCAGGGCGCTGTTTAAATGTCTCGCGATCATAATTTCTTAAAAATTCTACAAAATATTTTTTTAATCGTAGCCTTCGGTAAAATAATACAGCTAAAAATATGTTATTTAAACAGTGTTCCTATTGGCTGTACATAGGCAGTAACCCCGCTATTGCGTACACTCAATTTTTGTTACTTAATTCTTAATTCTACTTCTTACTGTTTAAGTATTAATTATGTAAACCTTTTTATACTATTCACAAAGAAGCGAGAACTTTCAACGGTCATAGTAACGAAAAATATGAGAAAGTAAATTGTAGCCTTCAGCGTTAACTTTTGAAAGAGGTAAAAATGTACAAAGTGCTTATTAATAATACATAGATTTTTAAAGTAACAAATGCCGAAAGATACAGATGGAATGAAACAGCAAACTAATCGAAATTAATATCTGCTCTTTTTGCTGTGAATAGTCTATAGTTTTTTGTGCTTCGAAGGTCATGAGCAGCACAGATGCTTTTCTAACTTATATTCAGTTATTTTAGTAACTTAAAATATACTTCAACTTATAATACTTAATTATTAAAGAGATGACGGCGTAAGAGTATCGTGAAAAATTGCCATTATACTCTAGGTATTGCGTCTCAAAATTGTTTGAGAATATTTTTTACGATTCTACGAAAAATATCAGGAGTAGTAAGCTGGTAAAGCAGTTGTTAACATAGTAGAATAAACTTATTTGGAACATTGTATTTTATTTGGAAAGGATTTTTGAATAAAGTGAACGTAAAAATTCTGCATTGAATACTTTCTTACATTTTGTCCTCAAATGCGTTACAGTGCTTAATTGACACAAAATATCGTTGTCAGCAGCTCGTTCTGGACTTTTTGACACACTGCAATTCATAAATACAAAAAATATGACTAATTCTGACTTAAATACCGTTTACTATAGTAAAAATACATATACTTTTATTCAGTATTGATGCCTAATATTAAATTTTTAAACAAAATACTGCATACTCTGCTGTACTTCATACTACACGCTCTACGGTTTCCTACTTTTAAGTAACATGTAGGATTTTACTTGGTGAGGAGCCCACTTAAGAAATATATTCTACATTATTATTGATATTAAATATATTTCTAAAAATAAAAAGCAGTGCAGTTATGAAATCTGTATAAGTAAAACCCCGTTAACTTAAAATGTTAATGAAATCAAGACACCGTCAAATGTGGATACTTTGACTGCAGGGTAACATGGACCGACTCAAGATATTTGTTTTGGACCATCTAATGAAGAAATAAATACGTATAGTTAAGTATTTAAACCTTTGAACTATATCCATTCACATAATGTTGCCGTATCTACTCCAAAAAATGGCGCCAAACTAAATATTCAGAGTCGGTCAATGTTCCGACCATCTGTGTATTGAAGGTAAGGACCCGAAAAATTCGCGTTTTCTTTTACGCTCACAACTAGAATTCCAGCAACTATAAGTTCTCGTCACTTTCGCAAATTGGCCGTTGGCTTATTTGACATCAGCTGGAAGTCTCTGAGCCAATAATAAAAATATACATTAACATGCCGTATATCACTATCAGAGAACTTTTAATAAACAACTGTTTGTCTGCTTGAATACACAGATATTCCTGGAGGCTAGCCTACATGTCAGTGAACACGCGAATTTTTCCTGTCTCTAATTATACGATATGCAATCTCTGCAGAACCAAGACAGTGTACACCACAGATAGCAGCGATCAGTTTTCTATGCAGCCATTTTTAATCGCCAGTCTCTAGCTTTATCGTCTTTCTTGAAAGCATAGGCTATGAGTATATGGGGACGATAACAATCAAGCTGGTAATAACTTCGTGTACGAGAACTACGTCACATGTAAGTTATCCAATACACATGTATTGGTAAACACTATTACTACGTTTAGGGTAAAACTTCAATCCAGATTGAACCTGGAGTGAAGTCAACTTGGAGTGAATGTACAGCGAACATGGATTGACGAAAATGTGTTTATGGTAAATATTACAATCCAGACTGAACTATAAACAAGAGCGAAATTGAGGACTTAACATTCAAAAGGGGCTAAGTGCCATTTTCGACAAAAATGAGTTAGGTACATAGAAAGGTGCCAAAACATTAGGACGAAGACATACCTAAAGTGCTATCTCTTAGTGATATTCATGCATTCTGTACATCAGGACAATTAGATGAATGGAGTAACATCAACGCATTCCTAGACCATTGAAAAATATGTATTGATGTTCATAAGTGTTTTGTATTGATTACTGTTCGATTATTCGTATTTACTACTTTTCTATTGTAATAAATATGTGAACGCATTTGGATAATTCATTGTTCATTTGTTTGTCGCAATATACTGTTTTCGTCATTATCTAGAAACTTACCTTTTGGCACTTAACCCCTTATGAATGTTAAGTCTTCAATTTGAGTTAACCTGGACTGAAAACTTAACAATGCGATCTATCGGCGTCAATGCCAAGCAGAGAACAGATGAACGAAAAATAAATGTGGCTCCAAATAAGGCTTTCCTTCACGAGACTTGTTCCGTTTCGCTTCGTAAAAGCAGTTTCTCTGTACATGTACTTGCCTTTAGGATTTTTTACTTAACCTCTTGGCGCTTGAATTTATGAAAACTGAGCCAAAAAAATTTTTGCTGTATTTTTCTTTTTGTTTAGGTTATACATAACACAAACATAAAGTATCAAAGAAATTGAACCATATTTAATAAAAAATCTAGCTTTGTAACATATATTATACACCAGGCCATAATGTTATACAAGCAGACTTTTACATTTGAAGTGTTGCACAGTCACAGATATATATATATATATATATAAGTATTTACAGTAAGCTTATTTTACTCAAGAAGCAACATATTTGTGTGTTTTACAATATAAATGATGTCATCGTTGAACGATTCTTGCAATGGGTTGGTATTATGTATAGAACCGATATCATGGACATACGCCATTGCTTGCGAATGTTGCCGTCTTGCAGAAAACATCCACAATAAAACGAAAAAACAAACCAGCAAAGAAAAGTCGAGCGTTAGCTGTTGTCAACAAACAAATAACATACATACAGTCCTAGAGAGGGACATAGTCGTAACCACAAAGTGGAACAAATAAAAAACAAACAACAAAAAAATTCAAAAAAATTCAAAAAATTAATTCCAAGCTGGAATATAGTCGTGTGATGAAAGACGACACAACAAAAACGAACGAGAATACAGAAAAGAGACTTTTGAAAACAGGTAATAGACAGACAAACACAACGAAGACAACACAAAAGTCGAGAGACGAAATGAGTGTGAAACAACGACGAAACACGAAAAAAATGGACGAAAAAGTAGAAGGCTTCTTGGACGACAACAGATGCGACGTTTCGGGAACTGGGATCTGTTCCCGTCTTCAGGCACACGTGCAGACTGAGGAACTCCAGCAGACTGACTGTGGCATCTGGAAAAAACAGGGGTCTTATATAGGAAAAATGCCTACTTATAGCTCAGCCAATGAGAGTGCAGCTGCCT